>WBMZ01006632.1:15136-58666 GCA_013400975.1 Atrichornis clamosus
CTTTGTTTAATCCCCTCTGTCCAGCTGCAGGAGGAGTGAGTGAGCGGCTTTCGTTGGATGCCTGGCATCTGGCCAGGGTCAACCCATGACAGCGAGTTTTCCAAAACATTCACTTGAATAGGTTTGGCCATGTCTCGCACATTTTTGATATTATTGGTCTGGAACCCTGCCCCCAGTTGAAATTTTGCTCTTGACATAAACAAGAACAGCCTCTAAATGATTATCAACAGCAATGGGACAGCGTGGCCCTGCCAGCACAGCGTCACATTTTGCTTCTGCTACACAGAAGAGAAAGGTTTCAACACCCTCCTGAACTCGCCCTTTGTGACTGTCAGAGTCTGACCAACACCAAACATCTGAAATGCTCTTTTTTGGTTCATCTTCTTTGTCAGTCATCTTTTGAAGTAAGAGCTGCCCAATGCCCCAGGAGAATAATGTGGGATCTGGGACAGAGCTCACAGATGTAGCTATGAAATATACTAGGCAATCATCCAGATTCTCATAAGTTTGGCAAAATCACATATTTTTTCTAAGAACTCAATATAAATCAGTTAATTTCTATAAATGTATAAATGTATAATGTAATTTTCTATAAATGTATAAGTAAATCAGTTGTTAATAATCCACTGTTTTGAAGGCAATAAATAGTCAAACACAACTGTAAGTATTTAAAGAAAAAGTTCCAGGGTTCCTTTTCTGATACTACAGACAAAACAGTAATTTGGAATATACATGTAAGTATTAAAAGTTAAAAACCTTGAAGTAGAGTGCATAACTGTGTTCCTTGACAGCAGCACTTCCACTTCAAGGAACACAGAGGAGCTCTTTGCCCTGTAAAGTTTGGAGACTTTATGGAGTTATTGAGCTTTGGGCAGAAATACCACGTATCAGGGGGGTCAAAATTCGTTGTCTGCATATGGGGTCTGTGGCTGGTACTTATTTCAGCAAATGCCAGCTCCTTTCCCACTAAAAGCACGACCAGCAATGGAGAGTGAAAGTACCTGGCAGTGCAATATAGGGTACAGAAATGTCTTATATCCCTTGAGACACCTCTGGCTCTTATTAGACTCGAAAAAGAACTAAACAAGGACCAAAGCATTTGGTCTGATGTTTCTTTTGGATTCATAGTGAGCCAAATTCAGCCATAGCTATGAGCATTTATTTACCTTCTACTTGAATCAAAGGAGGTTTTGTGCACAAATTTGAACACTGGGGCTAGTTCAGAGGTATTTATTTCCAAGCTTAAGGTCTCCTCTTAAACCTAACTGCCTTCAGAAGAAGCATTGTTTACTAAAAGCAAGATGGCAAAATACAGCTCTTTGTTATTTACAGCTTTCCTGCACTTTTATGGGAGCCAATTTTTTTCTTATGCTCATCCCTTCCTTACAATGGAGGTATACAATCACAGACACCTTGCACATTTCATTTCAAATTCAAGCCATTCTGAAAAAAGAAAGCATTCCAATTCACAGCTGGATACAGATTCAGTAAAATCAACAGAGCTGTCACATCTTACTCCTACAATGAATCTGACCCTAAATCTAAAACTACATGGCAAGGAGAGGAGCAAAAATGACATGAACAGTGATGGAGGGAGTTTCGCATGATAATAATTAAAAATTACTTGCAAGAGAAATGTCCACATTGGGATTAACAGCAGATTCATATTTGATTGGAACAAACTATAAATCTTCTCCAGAAAATGAGCTTTCTGGGGTAACGGTATAGTCATTTCAAAGGAGTTCCCAAAGGATAAGATGTGTATAACATCTGGTAACGTTACAATTGGAACCGATGGTCTTGTAGTGACTTCAGAACAGAAATGAGTCCAAAGGAGGCAACTCTCTCAAGTTTCAGGGGACTCCAGAGCAGGGAAGAAAATAAAGACCCTGTTTCCTCACATACGAACAGGAGGAACAAGAGCTGGGTGAGAAGGGCCATGGCTCCCTCTTCCACCCTCTTTCCACCTGCAGAACTGGATTGATTTATCTCATTCCACAGGATCCAGCAATACCTGTGTCAGATGACTTCTCTCCAAGTAGTGAGGAAAATGTGTCCCAAGCCCTGAACAGGGATTTTGACTTAAAGCTCCAAGACTGTGAACACAACCTGCAGTTGATTTAATTGAATGTCACCCACTGCCACACATCAATGGCCTGTTTTGTGTAAAATGGTGTCCTGTGGCCAGTGAGATATCTTGAGAGGGGTTGCAAGGCACTGAGGTCTTCTGCAGCCGGTCCTCTGGCCATGGTCTCCCCTGGGTAATGAGAATACAACAGAGCATAGGATACCAAAAGAAGCAGTATGGCTGGCACAGCAACAAGAGAGAAAAAAACCTGAGTTCTTGACATGATATCTAATTTGCTAATAAAAATATTGATCAAGAGAATTCTTGCTGACAGCAGTGACCAGATGAGAGGAGTTCACAATTTTTGTGGTTGTGCTGGATACTATGGACTGTGTCAGCCCTTTCAGATACGCAGCTTAGAGTAGGAGACTAGAGTGGTAGACCAACTCCTTTACCACAGAATTACACGTGGAAATGTTTTCTTCCATCATCTTGAAGGCTATGCACATTAAAGTACTCGAAAAATATTTAAACCCAGCACCTTTTAGTCAAGAAAGCCTGCTGTTTTATTAAACAGCATAGTTACTTAGATGTTGATCTTTAATTTTAGGGGTTTGCAGGAGAAAAATGTATATACCAGACACAAGCACATTACACTAATTACTCCATTTCCTGAGGAGCTCTTATTCATTTTCCTCACCAGGAACAAAAGTTAAGAAAAGGAGGAGAAAGAGGGGGGCATTTGTTATTTTCAGTGTTTGCCTTCTGGAACCACCACTCCACGTGCTGGAGCCCTGCATCCCAGGAAGTGCTGGACATCACTTACTGATGGGAAATAGAAAATAAAACACTTTATTTTCTTTCCTTGTACATACGCAGCCTTTCGCTTTTGCTTTTGTCAAGTGCCTTATCTCAACTTACGAGTTGTTTTCCATCTTTTCTCTCCCATGTTCAGCTGAGAAGGGGGAGTGACAGAGTGGCTTGGTGAGCACCTGGCATCCAGCCAAGGTCAACCCACCACTCAAGTCAATTTTCTGTAAAAGGAGATGAGAAGTGAAAAAAACCCAGATATTGCACAGGCAAGTGAAAAACAGCAGGACAAGAGGAAGACTTATTAGGCATCTAGTGAAAATGCAGCACTGTGCAGCATTTTACACAGGTAGGAAAGCCCTTCTGCCTCCCACCCTGCCCCCAAAAAATCCATCCAAAACGAATAAACAAACAAACCCACCACAGTACAAACACTTCAAGTTTTCATTATCTAGCTTAGTACTTTGGACAACTAGGGGGAATGAAATGGAAAGGCAGCAAAGGGAAAGGAAACAGTGCCTGACAATTTAAGCAATCTTCATGTTATCAAACAGAAATTAAGTGGCTCTGAGTAGACCATCTCCCATGCTTAACATGCAGTAAATGAAGCACTTGCCGGGTACTGTTGCTGGGCACTGCATCTTCGTCCTCTGTACACTCAAACTGTTGGAATAATCCCCAGTTGGATATTGACCCAAGTTTGGGTGACGCAGCTTTTGGGCACGTTTTGGGAGATCCATTCCCAACAGGCAGCTTGCATGCAGCCATCCTGTTTCAAAGGGTGAGAAGTGTTTAACAGTCTGGACACGGCCTATGTCATGCCAGTTTGCCTCAGTGCCAAGAAACAGTCACGAGCACATTTAATTTACTAGCATCTACAGCAGTAACCCCAGCACATATCCTAGCTCTGTAGCCATTCATTGAAAGAAATTAGTCTCCAAGCATTCTTTCTCCACTATTTAGGTGAAAAGCAACCTTTTCTTCATCATCTGATACATGGCTAAGTGTCATCATCTTTACAGTCACTTGGCTGACACACTGGCAGTGCCACCCGTGCAAGTTTGGCTCCCCAGAAACCACGAACAGGGAGGGTCCACTTCTTAGAGACCAAGAATTCAAATGAACCAGCTCTGGCTGCAAGATCTACTCCATTGTAAATACAGGCAGATAATAAGCTTATTTCAAACAAACACACACAGGAGGATTCTGCTGTTGCCTCCTCAGGAAGGAGCAAGTTCTATGTCAGGTACCGGGCGTTTCACACTAAAGGAGCTGGCACAGAAACTTGTACCAGCCCAGGAACACTCAGAGACCAGCCAGAGGGAAATTCATAGACCTTTCAATGCTACTCATCTCTTTTTATAGCATCAACAGATTATTTTAATCCATTTGTTAGCAAAATGACTGCCCAAAAAGCTGAGGCAACAACAGCTCTGTGGCTCAGTAATTAGGCTACAACAAAAATATCATAAGTAGTAGCACAACCTGGTGCTGCTGCTGATGTCATTAACAAAGCTTTCTTCAATTTCAGAAAATAAGGCTAGAGCTCTAAACACTCCTATAAAGATCAGCTGGTGTTTTCCTGGACTCTAAACATTTTCTGGGGGAAGTATATGTGTGTAAGGTCCAAGTCAGCTTGTCTTTCTCACAAACCCTTCAGAAAGAGCACATGGTCCATAAGAAGCCAAAGTTACTGATATAGAGCAAACAAATTTAAAGTTTCATCAAATACTGAGCCTGGTTCTCTTCTCACTTACATTGCCTTTACACCTGCAAAATATTGGTGCATGAATCAAGAATAACTTACCTGCACTGAATAGCTCCTGATTTATATGTTACTTGAAATTCACAGCAGTGCATAAAAAGTCATAAATCAGATCCACTGCTTATATTTTTAAGTACATTCCTACTAGTATGAGAGCAAGATCCTCAGTTATCATAAATCAAAATAGCTCTGCTTGCTTTTCTGTCTTAAGAAGAATTACAGCATTTATAGCCACTAAGGGATTTGGCTCTCATTTCAATAATTTAATTGATAAGAGTTTCCCAAGTGTCTATATACGTAGCTTCTGCAGCTGAGGCATGCTTCACTATAGTTACAAGACGGATGGATCTTGCAAATGTTACATTTCTGGTCAGTTTAGATAGAAATGTAGAAGGCAGCTTCTAACTAACAGAATAAAGAGGAAGCGTTACAGTGTTTCAGTTAGAACTATGGGGTCACGGCCTTTTTTTGGAAGAATAAATGAAGTTTTAGAATAGAATGCTTTTTATATTTGTTTCTGCAAGCTTCTCTATTTTGTATTGTGTTTGGCAAGACAGAAAGTCCCACCTTCACTTTCTCTTAGCTCTTTTTTTTCTTTTTAAAGCCCAACATATTTTATGTAACATAAACAGATCATTGTAACCTTGTCCTTTATTTTGTTTTATTTCCCTTGAAAAAGTGTCAGTCTCTGCAATTGTCAGAGAACAATTAAGGCTATGAAACCCCCCACGAAGATCGAGGGTGAACA
This sequence comes from Atrichornis clamosus, assembly GCA_013400975.1. Lineage (NCBI taxonomy): Eukaryota > Metazoa > Chordata > Aves > Passeriformes > Menuridae > Atrichornis > Atrichornis clamosus. The sequence goes on from WBMZ01006632.1 coordinate 20,528, forward strand.
GTTTGTGGATCCAGCACAATTTGTTGTTCTCATGATGAGGTTATAGCAAACAACCAGCAGCAGCGTCACATCAGACTCTAAGTTCCTGTGTGGACTCAAATGTGTTTCCAGAAGCTTCCACGGTGTGCTGGCTTGACCTAGGCTGGCTGGCAGATGTCCACAGATCTGGTCTCACTCCCTCTCCTCAACAGGACAGGGGGAGAAAATAAGATGGAAAAGCTCATGGATTGAGATAAAGACAAGAAAAATCAGTCGCCAATTACCATCAGACACAAGACAAAATGGATATGGGGAAAATTAATTTAATTTATTGTCAATTAAAAATTGAACAGGACAGTGAGAAACAAAGACAAAACCCCTAAAAATACCTTCTCAATACCCTTCTCTTCTTCCCAGACTCCCCTCCCTTCATTCCCATTTTACTTCCTCCTCCAGAGGAGAGGAGGGAGAAGGGGAGTTACAGCCAGTCCATTACAACTCCTCTCTGCCACTCCTTCCTCCTCACACTTTTCCCCTGCTCCATTGTGGGTCCTTCCCACTGCCTACAGTCCTGGACAAACGGGTCCTGCACGGGCTCCTCTCCATGGGCCATAGCTCCTGCCAGGAATCCGATCCAGTCCACAGGCTGCAGCTTCCTTCACGCCACGGCTACCTGGAGGTTTGCAAAATGCGGGGTCCTCTGGGGGCTGCAGAGTGGTACTGCCCTGGCACGGCCCTCTCCGTGGCTGCAGTGAGACACCTGCTTCTCCACGGCCTTCTGCAGGGGAATCCTCTGCTTCACCTCACCCTCCTCCTCCTCCTCTCCAACTTTGGGATCTGCGGGGCAGTTTCTCACACTGCTTTCTTTCCCCTCACTCTTCTCTCTCTCAACACAGCTGTGCACACCTACACATACCACAAAAACACAGGGCAAGTCACCCCAAAATCCAAATTCTGAGTGAAGAAGGAGTTTCCTATTAAGTCACTCTCACCTCCCAACTCCTCCTGGAGCTGTGTATCAGAAGCACTCTGCCAGAGTTCACCAGCCATAGGAAGAATTCTGGTGTGCAAATCACACACTACCCACTGTAAAGGTGGTGTCTTCTCCTTGCCTTCCTTTGCTCAACTCATCTAACTCCAATTATGAAATCCTTAATCAATATGTTCACAGCCTGCAGTTTCTACTTTTCCATGTTTCGATGGCTTGAAGGCTCATTCCAGAAATATTAACTACTTAGAACCAGCCTTTGCCCTACTCAGAGGATGACCAAAGAAGTTTTCTCCTCACTTCATACAATCCAGGGAAAACAGTAACAGCACTTGCTTTATGGAATATACAAAATGTAAGCAAATAAACATGCAAGTTCTCTCTAGAAAGAATGAACAATCCCACAGACACCGTATTTTCTCTCACATGTAACCTGTCCGTGTGTGACAGATTTCTGGATTCCAGCACACGCATTTCGTGTGGACAGACCACCTCCAAGAGCCCTGCCCATTAAAAGGGCTGATGTTACACAAGTGGCTATGCATGTTCGCTTGTGCCTGTGTTTACCAAACAAGGTGGTGCAGCTGGAAACATCCCTCCAACCAATCATACAGGGACCTGGCACTGCTCTGCCAATGGCAAAAACCTTCTTGCTACAGCACATTTCAGCAAATACAGAAATATCTATTCTAAGAATCAGTTCTGATGAGTAATGCAAAAGACTGAAATAACCTACAATATGTGCATTTTATTTTAGAGGAAAAGAGAATTTTGTGTATTATGACTATGCAATTTTGTGTCCCAAAGGCAGAAGTTCCCCCAAAGTTAAAGCCAACCTACAACACATCAAATAAGGAGGTTCAGGAGCACACAGGCTGCCTCCTGAACTGCCCTCCACTTCCTCAGTGTAGAGCAGGTCATTCTGATTATCAGGACATGCCCTAAGTTGGGCTACAGAGACAGACTACTGACCCATACAGGTCCCAAACTATAACTGTTTCAGGTACTTCAGAGAAAAGGTGAAAGAACTCCTGTCAAGCAGAACTGTGGATTAAATCGTGCATAAACCAGATTCTTCTTCATCAGGGGCAGTCAGGCCTCCTCCCCTGGAATGTAACAGCAGAGGATTTCAGCAGCCACAGTCTTTCCTTCAGTCCAAACCTCCCACCCTGGCAGAGCAGGCAGCTCAGAGGCTCCCTCAGCCTCAGCAGTCCCATCCCGATCTCTGGAACAGCCTGGTGCCAGCAAACCGTGCAGTACTTCTGCCTTGGATCAGGTTGTGCTTGTCAGGGACAACACTGATTAAAGTCCTCCCTAAGACAGGGAGGCAGATTCCCCACTGGCCATTCACGGAGGGAACCAGGGATCACCCCAGGCCCACTTCTTGTGGCAGTGGCCTTTTTGTTCATTCCAAAGGACTACACAAATCACTGCAGTCCTACATGAAAATATTTTTAAAAGCCTTATTCCGTGTGTCTGTCCCTAAGCTTTGACGTGTATTTTTTAATAAATTGAGGGAGATTTGCTGAAAACTATAGTAGCCACTAAAGTAGCCACTTTCTGGAAAAAAATGCAGTGTCTTGCAAGATCCAGGCACGCTGGCCGTGCATCAACAACCAAATGATAATGCTGTTTTCAAACATCCACGAACAAATTCAGTATTTCAGTAGTTCTTGATACAGACTAATGCCCTATAGGACACATTAAAACTTTGCTTCACACAAATATTTGCGTCTGTAGCTTAACTTTCATGTGGTCCCTTTGAATTCAGTGATAGTACTCACTTAGAGACCATAACTTGAAGAGAAATATGTAGGATCACAGGAATGTAATGGCTGCACAGAGCAACATAGTTATTGCTAGAAATAGTTTTGAAATTACTTCTTCATTTCAAAGTCTTCATGTAAATTGCTGCAGATTACTGAGTAAAAGAGTGACTAAATGATCCATACTTGCATGGTTAAAACCCAAATGTTTACAGCTCGAATTGACACATACCATGTTTTTCTTTATATTCCTATTTGATCCTGTTTAGTGTACACAGGCTTACACAGATCTTTAATACTAAAAACAAAGTCAGAACTAGTTTAGTCTCTAATCTCACTGCTATTTACTGTGGAGGGAACAAGGAACATGTCCAAAAGGGTTTGGCTGCTAAGAGAGACCAAGCCCTCAGCATGTGTGGCTGGAACACAGTGGTTACAGCACTGAAACTGGAGACCCACTGGGGTTTTCCATTGTGGGTTTAAATCCTACCAGCTAAGGAGTAGTGGCAATCCCAGGCACTGAAAGTCTCCTGCAGCATTTCCAGGATTATTTGCTCCAGTAGGGTTAGAACTGCCTTTGGGGGTTGGGGAGATTGCAGTATAAGGTGCAGAAGCAAACAAGAGCGGAACCCAGGAAAAGTTGTGGGTTTTTTCTTTTGAAACAAAAGACTGTCTTCCCAGTGGAGCTTGAAATCTAAACATTTTCCTTAGTTCTCGTTTTGCTCTAATTGGTTCACTTTTTCTGAGTTCTTAGAGCTCTCCCGTATCTTATGGGCGACTCTTGCCCAAAGCCAAAAGGAAGCAGATGTAAGGCCTGCAAGGGCTGCAATCTTAGCACACTCCAACACCAGCTGTGTTACCGCTATCTGCACGTGAGGATTAAATTGTCATCTTATGTTCAGTGCTGGCAAAAGCTGAGTATGTGACAGAGATGGTGACAGTGGATTTAACGTCTGGGTGGCAGTTACTTTGAATATCTCTCGTACCACACATATCAAGCAAGCCGGCATATTAGTGACTGTGACTGGGATCAGTCTGAGCAGTCATTGCGTTGCCATTCTTTCTGCATCTTGCATGCTGTCACACATTGCAGCACTCCCTCCTACAAAACAGTATTCCTTCCAAAAGCAGGTTTTAGTTAATACACTCCATGTGGCAGTGTGGATCTGTTTCTCCTTCTTGCTCAAGGACACAGTTCCACCTTTATAGGCAGGTGAAACTCGGTGGGTATGTGAAACAGACTGTTCTCAACCAGAGAAGACTGGCAGACTGCAGAGCTGTTACAGAGGAGCTCTGACAAGGATCTGGGAGGACACCTCCAAACCCGGGCAGAGCCTGAGGACATGCTTTAGCTCTTAGCACTGCAGTTCACAAATCAGCCTATTATCTGAAACCACCATCCATGTCAGTTTAAGTTAACGTGTCAGCCTGTAAATTACAGCAGCTGAGGAACCAGCACACATTTGCTCCTGCTGTCTCTCCTCTGTGGTGACCATTTCTGGCAGAGAGGCAGCATGGACAGCTGGAGGTGGCAGCTTCTCAAACTACTCCAGCATGCATTGCCAGGACTTGTCATCTGTGCACAGAGAGAACTCCAGCAAAAGTTCATGCATGGCTTTACAATTTTGCCCCTTGATGAAGTGGCAAAATCCAGAAAAATTATGTTGGCACAGTACAGCTCACCAAAAGAACCTCGTGTAGGTTCCTGCATTAGCAGGGAGTACAAAGGCGTCTCCTTTCTGTTCTCTATTCAATTGGTATAAACAACTTCACTCTAAAACCAATTTATGGCAGGGAGTCCTGAACTGCTAACAGTAATTCCCACAAGTTGGGATTCTAAACGGCAAAGACTTGCCCAGCATTTTTGTAAACTTTTCTCACATTCGTTTTTAAAGACCACAGAGCTCAGATGTTTCAGAAGGACACTGGATGTAACACGCACCTAAGTATGACTCAAGCCTGAGAGCTGTAAAGAGGTGGTGTTCCAGTCTGCCTGTAGAATTTACCATCACTCTCCCATCCTTAAGAGGGGTGGGTTTTAAGCTGATAGACCAGAGCAGTCGCATCAGTGTTCTTGACTTCCTTGCCACTCTCTGAAGCTAAACCAGCAGTTTTTACTGGAGTGAAACTTGGCACTTGAGGTCTATGCTCAAGCATAGCTCATTATGCTAAAATCCAGTTATGTTCTATTTTTTAAAAAAGATCCTCAGTTTTGCAGACCCTCCATTGCCAGAATGAAGCTGACTACTGGTTGCACTTCTTTCTGCTCTGTGTGATACACAGTATGACAGGCAGAAGAAAATACTCATCTGCCTATGTTTTGTGATTCAAACACTAGAGGACACCAGTCTGCAGATCCTGTAGTAAAGAAATCAAATGGATTTTGTAGTGAGATTACACATAATCATTTCTGTGCTGTGCCCTTCCCACGACTGTGGTCAGAGGGTTTGTGATTTTTTTTGTTAGTATTAATTCAGTTGAGTCTCTTTTTAGCTGTTTTGACTGAAACAACCAATGTGGTTCCTTAATCCTCCCTTTAAACATTTGCTGGTAGCTACTAAGTGGTGTGATTTATAGCCCAGGCAAGACTTGGATGGCTGATAAAAATGGTTACTCAAACCTATAAATCTTTATAATTATTGTCAGAACTGTTGGTGCCATGTTGTTATGAAGCTTATATAAAAGTGCTGAGAATTTTTACTGATTATTCCTTAGCTTTCTTGTCTTTCCTCTTTCCCGCCCAACTTCACTGCAATGAACACTTGAACCTGCACAATTCTTGACAAATCTGGCCAGCGTGCAAACTTTGCAGCAGTTCCCTCAGAAGAAGCAGCTTACCAAATTGGAATGTTGAGGGCAGAAAAAAAGACATTCTCTTGGTTTTCTGGTATTTCTGTTCTTCATTTGCAGTGCGTCTGTATCAATGCGGCATTTTCTCCACGGTCAGTTTGGGCCATGGGATGTCTTTGCTTGTACAGTCTTGGAAACATTTGGCTGAGTCCTGAAAGTTCAAGTTGTTAGAAAGAGGAAGCAGCTTACTACCTATGGATTTTAATAGAAAAACTCAAATGCTTTCAAGTACCAGATATCCAAAGACAGAATTTCAGCAGTTTATGAGGCCTGGTAGCCCTCTGCCAGGCTCTGTTTGGCAATAGCATGTGGATGGACCTGGCTGTGGAACACTCTTGGCTTTTGGGCTGGGTGTGGGCACTGGCTCCAGCAAAGGAAAGCGGCTGTGCCTGGGAACCAGAGCAGGATTCCCTGGTGCCTTCAGAAACGTCAGGCAGTCGGTCAGGTTGTATTGCTCATACATCTTCAGGATTAAGTGATTTAAGTAGATTTTTGGTGCTAATGAAACTTTCTTCTGACTCTAATCTGCAGAACTATGGGGGGATTTTGTCTTCCTTTGTAGCAAGAGGGAATTCTCCTGCTCCTGTGTTGCAGTTTGTTGTCATTTGTGGGTACTTGTCTCCTACATGACAGAGACTACCAGCCTCTGTCTACAGAGTCTGAAGTCTACAGGACACCTCAGCATGGAGTAGCCCAAGAAGTGTGTGATGAAAGTGTGTAAAATCTTGTGTGAACAGTGACTGAATATCATCTGTTGTTCTTCTGTGTCAAGGCAGGAGGTGTGGGCTGGGGAGAGGACTGGTGGCTTATACAAAGACCACGTGGCCAGAGTGGGAGGTCTAGAAAATGAGCAGTCACAATGCATGGAACACATCTTTTATTCAGTTAAGCAAGCAAGCACAGAAGTATAATGTCTAGTGCTTAATATTCATACAGTACTAAAAATATAAAAATAGAAATAAAATTTCACTGAAAGCATTTTCACTCACAAATATACAAGGAAAAGTGCTGTCAAGCCACATCATGCTACACCACTCGCCAGTTGCTGAACTGACAGTTTCCCAACAGGACTGAAACACTAAAAGCTAGTCCTTCCTCACAGTTTTTGGTGAGCCTGAACATTTGACTAGCAAAAATGGGCCTCCTGCAGCTGAGAACCTAAAAAGCATAGATGTCACTACATAACAGAACAACAAAATAAATTGGGAGGTTCTATAGTGATAGTAGCCTGCTTCAGGCTGTTTGTGTACCTGTTGTAGAGAATAAAAAAAGATACAGAAATAAACTTGAATCCTGATTATAATCCAGATCAGTCATGGCTAACAATTCCTGGAACTTATTGTGCATGGATATTTGTGCAATACTCCCACCTGCTGGCATACCCATCAACTCTCTTCCTTGGATGTTGCAGTTCCTTTTACCTGCTTTACATAGATATTCATTTTCCCCTTAGGTCTGGTGGAATCCAAAAGAACAACCCATAAACAGTGCTAAGTGCTCTTACCTTTAAGTCAAACTAGAGGTTATCCAGCACCTTAACTTCTCTGGCTGTTCCTAATGGGAGAAATTCACATCCACACAGCAAAGTGATGTGGGTTGGAGACTGATTCTTCAAGAAAGTCCCTGCACCAGATGCCTGGCTCTTAAGCCCCATTTTGAGGGACTGACCTGGAGGGTTTAAGAATCTTCTGCTTGCTGACCCTGGGCATGGAGCTGAACTGCCTCAATCAGGAAGCCGGCTCTGAGCTGTCTCCATAAAGGCATGGGTGGGATTTGGGATTAGATTGACAATCACAGCTGTAACTCATAATTCTGTCTTGCAGAGTGCGTCAGTGCACAGAATCTACTCAAATTACACAGATAAGGGTGTGCAGAACCTAATGTGAACCCCACTTGGATCAGTTACTATTTTGGAATGGGATTTATTTATACTTGATATACCTGCTATAAAAATAAATGTGACGATTAACCCCTGAGATCATTCTAGCATACTGTTTTGGCCTGTAACTTGTTTCCCTCTGAAATAATTTTATTTGGTTTACGGATGTTTGTTTAGGTTCTAGTGACAAGCTTTTATAAAACACATTAAATAATCAATGTGGGGCTGAACAGGTGTACATTCTAGTTGCATATATGATACATACCTTATACGTATATAATACATTCCGTAACAGCTGAATGTTCTAGTATTGTCTGGGAAGTTCTTGCATGTGGACAAAGGACTTAAATACTAGAAGATAAACAGCTGTTTAGGATCAAAGATAATTGTATCTGATATGGTTTACTTAGATTGTTTTTCTTTCTTTAAATCTTATTACACATAATAGCTACAGTAGTTTGTCCAGCAGGTAATAAATGAATGCATAAAGCACTTCTAGCTATATCTGGATATCATATGCATGCATTTTTTATAAATAAAAATCAAACGTGAGGTCACATTTTCCCATCTTCTGTTTATAAACTAAATCAAATTTCTCATTCATTGACACAGTGAAGATGTCTTTCCATAGCCCAACTCGTCCTGAAACACAGAGAAGGAACACAAATCAGAAAGAGGATGTAACAGGACACTAAATATCTACAGTCTAATTGTGCAGGGCACCAAGTATCATTGTGACATTCTAATCAGTCTGGGCTTTCACTGAAAGCTTAATGAGGCCTAAGGCTGTTCATTGTCTTACCCAATTACCCTGGTACAACCCTTGCAAAGCCTTAAAATAAGTACCATACACCTCGCCAGCTGCACCAGCCCAGTATTATGCAGGAAGAATTCAGACTTGTGTGAGACTTTGCTCTGGCCTTAATCAGAAAAGAATACAGATTTTGGGGTTGGGTATTCATTTAGTGGTGGATTTCTGGTTTCAGTGCAAGCTATGGCTGTTTAATAATTCCAACAGCTAATAATATATTTCAAAATTACCGAGCCTCTGGCTTACACTGGTTAGGGAAGTATCCAAAAGGTACACGAAATGTGGGGTATAAAAGTGATATTTTGAAGTGTCATATTTGCATTGATAATTTCTATTATTTTGTGTCTAGAGATGAGATTTTGTGTCTAGAGAAAAATCCAACAGATGAAGTTCCACTTCTCAATATGGAGAGATTTGTTTGTTAAATACGAGTGCCTAGTTTCTATCTATGAAAGAGAACCAGCGCTCGCACCCAGCTTGTGCCACTTAAAATTTAATTTTCATCACAAGGAATAGGAAGCTTTTGTGCGATGCAATATGGACCCTGAACACCTTCCTCATATGAAGTATTCTACGAAACCCAACCTGGTGACTCTGCTGAACCCAACAGCCAAAGACTGCAGCCCCTTTAACAACTGTTTCAATGCAGTTCAAAATATATTTAACTCCAAGTCAGTCAGGGTTACTGAATAAGCCCCATGGCATAACTAGACTGAGAGGCCCAATTTTCTTCTCATTTATGCTGGATATAAAGACAAAATTCAGACTTGTTCAACTGGAATAAATGAAAGGAGAACTGGGACTGTGCTACCAGAGAGTTTAATCATAAGAACAAGAACAAAGCTACATGTAGGGAGCTTAATTATGCATTTGATGCATAAGAAGAATACTCATTTAATTTAATTACCATTGCTTTTATGCAGCAAGTTTATAATTGAGTCCAAAGACAAAACTGTTTGAAACATCTACATATTTCTTATTGACACGATGTATAGCACATATGGCAAGGTCCATTCTATGAAATCAGGACTTTTCTACAACTCCTGAAGGTATGTTAGTGTCTTGGTTTCTTTTCAGGATCCAAAGATCAAAATAACCTGATACCGAAAATGCCATTTATTGTTTTCAACAAATTTCTCATGTATATAAAAAAAAAATTAAGAAAATGCTTACAATCATAAACATCTGATATTAACTTAAATTTTGCTCTGGCAACTATAACTGCAAAAAGTACAGCATGAAACACACAACCCTGTATTTCCCTTTCAATAACGATAATAAAATATTTTCTGAGTTTCCCTAACAACATGTATGGACAAATGACAAGTTTTACAAAGGACATACACAGTGGATTATTTGTAACACTTTTTTTTAACCGTATGAATTGATAGCTTGTCAAAAAGTCACCCACCTGGTTTATGATTTGAATCATGCAACTGCGTAAATTATGATGTGATAAGAGTCAAATACAAGTAACATATCTAATCATTGTTCTGCTTTCACAGCAGTTCAGGGTTATCTTCAGAGTAAAGATCAATGTGCTAAAAGAAAAAAAAATGAAGAACTAAAATAAAGCAAAATAAAATGTAACTAATGACAAATTAAAAATATTTGAAACAAATTACAATAAGCTGTCATGTTATTGCCACCATTCTTTGTCACAGAAACAAACAGAGAAGGAACAAAGCACTGCTAATGAAGCTACATTCTGAAGTAACAAAATATTGTAAAAGCCAAAGACAGCAAAGAAAAGAAATTCAAAATAAGGATATTTATACTAAAAAGCACACAGTGAACAAATGACAAAATATTACATTAACGGCTGTAGCTCCCTTCCTTCTCTACTACAAAATGAAGGCTTCCTTTTGGAACATTTGTAGACAGTAGAAATAAGAGGCTCTGCCCCTTGGCGGAGGGTTTGCAGGCTCCGGTACAGGACTGGGAACACACCCCAGGCACGGAATGGTGCCTGCAGCGTGGTGGGCTGGCCTGGGGGAAGAACTGCTCAGCAGAGACAGGAGCTGACCTTCTCCTGCGGAACGTTCCACCCACAGCTCTCTGCCCCTGCACTACAAGCTCATCTTCTTTCACAGCCCCCGGCTCCCACGGGGCAGGGATGGGGATCGGGGCTGTGCAGAGCACGGTGGCAGTGCCACTGCTCCACAGGCCTCCAGGTCACGGGGAAGAAGGAAGGAATAAACCAGGTCTCCGTGGTACACGCAAGCCAACAAGGAGAACACAGCTCTGCTATTTGCAAAACCTTGAACCCACGCGAACACTTTATCCAAGGCCCTCGGGATGTCTCAGCAGCTCATTATTTTGTGATCTGCTCTTTGCAGCAGAGCAGCAGCTTGGCAAGCAGTTTTCCAGGTCCTACTGGAATAGCTGGAGTGCACAGCCCCTACCGAACTTACCAAGAGTCTTCCCATACCCGTGTGCAAAGTCACAGCTAAAGCAAGGAGGTGCGAGCAGTGACTTTTTGCCATGTACGACATTCTGAAATGTTTGTGGCAACAAGCAGGAAATGTTAGCCTGGGTCACTTGCTCTGACAAATAGTCAGATGCAAAGGTAGTACAGAATTCCAGTGAACCTGCTTTCATGGGAAAGTACACCTGCTCTCAAACAAACCTGACTGAGTGTCAGTAATATTAGTTTGACAGACTTTTGTAAGGCATGTGATTTTAGTGGGTTTTTAATAGAACTATATAATGTCAACAAAATTTGTGATAAGTGAATAAATAACTAGCTAATATACAATTAGTAGTCAAGAGGGACTGGTAATACTTGGTCTTTTTATCAGAGATTTGAAAATAATAATAAAAACTACAGCTGATATAATTTGTGGAGCACATGAAGGCTGGTTGAAAATGCCAGTATGGAAAGGGCTCCCACACACACAAATCTAAGAGCAAAGTATTCACGTCACAATCCCTGAGTAAGGGACAATAATCCGTAAATCAATTCTTCTGAAAGACTTTGTGGTCATGACAAACATATGCTTCATGTATGATTCTGTATCAGAAAGTGCCGACATGGCTATGGGTGGACAAACAAGGGAGAGTTCCAAATAAAACTGGATTAAATTAGTGTATGAAGAGATTTTATGTTTGGATAAGGCATGTCTAGGGTCAGACATAGGAACTGACCATCTGGACCTTATTCCATCATTATTAGAAGTGCTGTAAAGCAGCCTACAGAAAATCATTTGAGGGAGCCTAACTTCACTCCTTCTATGCTTCTCAAAGCAGACTGAAAGGACTTGATTTCTTGACATTAGCAAATGACACCTTCAGATTCCTAGAGAAAGACCTCAATAGAAGAAACATCTGGAAGCTAAATACATTTTAAACAGCTAAGGTAGGCAATGAAAAGAAAAAGCTCATAAGGGAAGCTATGTTTTTTTGTAACGTTATGCCTTCCAAATTAGAAATAGCTGCTAATGTAGAACACCTGATATACTTAAATCCAAGGGCTTAGGCCAGGATAAATTGTATGAAATGTGAAATGGTGTGGCCTTTGGCATGCCAAAGGTCAGAAGGAGCAGTGCAGGGTTCTCAGCATGAAGAGCTCAATCCATCAAAGCAAGACAAAGACTTTCTGACAGAGTGGTTTGTATGGTGCTGAATATACACTGCTAATCCTGGATTCTTCCACGCTTTTCAGTCACTTCCACCTAACCTGACTTCAAACTAAGCCATCCCCCAAATTGCACCAACAGTCAGTTACCTCCCATTCTTTACATAGCACTATTTTGCCAACATCTAACACACCCTGGAGATTACAAAGTTGTCAGCTCCTCCTTGCAACTTCTCCAAGAAGAGTTTTACTGCGGGTTTTAAACGTACCCCTGCCAACGGGAAGAGCTTCTGCATTACAGCACTGATCAATGAGTTGATGGCAGTGTTCCACCATGGATTCCAACTGTGCTTTGTCATAAGAAACTCCTAAGAATCTCACCAGTTGCTCAACCATTGTTGCTAGGTCCTGTAAGAGAGTATTTAAAGTCCAGTTTATTTTACTATATTTAAAATGACATTTTTTGATGAATTTAAGTATTTCAAAATAAGTTATTTTCTGATGAGTGTGAAAAATACAAGTGCAGAAACTGTAGAAACACCACTGTCTTAAAGTTTTGCCAGCTTCCAATTTGCTGAAAATAAACATATTCCAAGTAATTAGGGTAAGACAGGTTGGCAGAGAACACGGCCATGTAACCTCTTCAGATGTTGGAATGGGGAACTGAAAAGTAATTGTGATACTTCCCACTTCAGAGAACACCACACCCTTAACTGATCACTTCGGAATAGCAGTGCATTTTAGAGGATTTAAAAGTTACTTCGATTTTGACTTCAGTAAAATAAATTACTACAAATGTTAGGACAGCCCTTCTTTCATTGTCAGCTTCTGGGACTGCAATTGTGTAGATGGGAAGGATCTAGTGAAGTGGCCTCAGAGAATAAGCATTAATTTACATCTCCAGGATTCCAGGGTTCTTCAGTATGAGTAAGACTCCTGGAGTTGCAAAGACAAAATAGTAATACTTGTCAAGAAGCAGAAGGATGCTGTGATGCCACCAGCTTTCAGCAGCACCCATCAGTGAGCACAGCTATGAAAACATAATTATTCAAAACCATGGTTTGAAATAATTTTGGCTAAACTTTACTTTGATTGTATTACACCTTCTTGTAGAATCCCACTCCATCAAAAGGTTCAGTAAAGCTGGAATTATAATATACCCATCTTTATTAAGATTTTGTCTATTTACAGGTTTAGAGATAGGAGCTGGGTTTTTCCAATGTTTGCATTAGTTTTCCAGTCAAATAAACATTTTGAAGTATTTTCATTAATTCTCAAAAATATATTACTACAATAAGAACTGGAAACCAACGTTCTATGTATAATTTCCACTAGATTTCTGATTAAAGTGGATTTATTAGCCAGCATATCGTAAGGACCAAATAATTATATTCATCTTGTACTACATGATCATACCCTCATTGTTTTCAACATTGTTTCACAGGAAACAGTAAGAGCAACCAAATAATCACAATAAGTGCCAAATATATAGGACAAAATACTGATTATATACTTTTTTCCTCATTGATACAGCACATACAGCAAGACATTTCTTTTAAATGAGTGCCCAGGGCTGAGCGTAGCAAGTACTGAACAGTTTCACACCACTGCCTTCTCTGCAAGTAGTTCAGTGCCTATGGATGCAGGAAGACTCCACAGTAAATTCAAATGTATATCAAAGTGCTTAAAGTCCATAGAAGTTATTGAATGCCAGTGCTGTAGAAATGGTACCAGACATTAGGGACCCCAAATATGGACATAAGAATATAATTTTTTGCTTTCTAGATTTTAAAAGCTAGGATGTTAAATGTAATTAAAATACCATTTTGCTACATCTAACCTACCTTATGCATATCTTCATACTTGAGAAAAAGAACATTGGCATCCATGTGGTGTTCCCAAAACTCTTGCACATGCTCAAACCACGAACCATACCCTACTACAAAAACATTATGATTGGCATGAGAAAAATAAACACTTTTGTTATTAAGCCATTTTCAGAAAGGTAAAAAAAAAAAAAGAAAAGAAAAATAAATGGAGTGGTTCATAGCCCCAGGAGAACAGTGTCTTATTTTGACCCATTGCCATGTGGTCACTGGAAGCCCTAACCCTCCCCGCAAAACTTTACTCATTCGTTTTCCACTTCACTGATTAAGTCCACATTTGCACTGATTTCAGTCAATTTACATGTGTCTACCAGAGGTTCAGCCACTGGTACTTGGTACTTACAATCTAGAGAACCTCTGTTGTTGCCAATATTACTAGAAGACAACCCAAAGAGAAATGCATTCTGCATATTTCTGTTACCAGTGATTAATTCCCACAAAGTACTTCAGATAATCAAGACAGGAGTTAAGCAAAAATGCTAAGAAGTTTTTCACATTATTTCCTAATATTTTTTGGGTCAATTTTATCTTTTCAGCAAAGCAGCTATAGAAAAATAAAAAAACTTTTTAGGTTTGTATGTTGAAGCCTTTTCCCTTTGAAAAAAGAATTGTTTAATTCTGGTAACTGGAACACTAATGTGTTAGCTTCATGCATCCATCTCTTAAGGGGTGTATGGAACGGAAATAACAAAAATAGAATCTTTCCAGTGCCTTTATAAAAATTGAAAATTAGTCAGAGAATTTAAATTATTTTCCTATGAAACTGATCTCTTTGTCTATTGAAAGTGTTCCAGTTACCAGGATTCTGCTGTATTGCTTCCATGAGATGCAAACATTTAGCTAAATGCTAAATTTACTGTATTACAAACATTCCATTTGCACAATTATGGCCACAGAACATGCTGTGATGTTTTACTGACACTGGGAGGTTGTGATAAACCAGCTAGCTGCTACAAGATAAAGACACAAATACTTGGGATACTTACATGGCAAAGAGTACCCAACCTTCCTAACTTAGAAGAATTTCTAGTGTCTTTCTTATGTCTCTGGTCTAGAAGTTCCTGATCATGGACTACAGAATAACATTCCATTCTCAGGGAATGCAAATGAAAAACTGAAGGTGGGCTGGAATGGGAGGAGAGCATTAATCCTCCCTGCACAAACTTGCAGAATAAGGAGCAGCAAAGGTTTTTAAGGCCTGTTAAATAACTTCCATTGGTAGGCTCTACTTTCTCCTTCCCTTTAGTGTTATATAGCTCCTTCAGCATCAACTCTTCCAAATTCCAGGTTTTCTGCTCTGGATCTAGAGGAGATCCAGCTCTCAGAGCTCAAGGTACCTGGTGAATTCTTAGGGTCACATTAAGGTATCAGAGAAGATTTTGTAGAGAAATAAAAGGCAGTAGAAATGTTTTCTGTTCCTAGCTATAAATTGTGGCAATTCCTTGGCAAAAAGCCCAGTGGCAGTCAGCTATGGGAGAACACAGGGCTTGTCTTTCCTATAAGCTGCCTGAACTAGTGCAGTGGAGCTACTCAAGGCAGTGCAGCCTGAGCGGGAACACGGTGGGTATGCCATGGAACAGCCCTTGCTCAAAGGAGTTACTGCTGAACTGGTGTAAAGCTGGTGAACTCCTGTAAAGCAGGTTATTGTATTCTCCTTACAGAGCTGCATTTTTCAGACAGCAGCAGTCTGCAACCGCCTTCTCAGAGGATCTCACTTCAGCTCACTGGTGCACCCCAGATCAGTCCCATGCAAACTAGAGACTTTTGTGTCTTAACTGCTATCTTGAAAGGGATGAACCTTGATTTTTGGGTGAAATTTAAATATTAAAGGAATTACCAGGAAAATAACCCCAAACTCGAGGACCAAAAAGACTCCTGAGAAGTGGCTAACAGTGAGGTATAACTGACATCAAATCATGCAGGGAGTATTCACCACTTTTTACAAGGTACCTGGCACTGTGCAAACTGAATTTTAGTAGAGTAGACCAGAATTTTGCCTGACCTAAGTGGAAAACTGCTGAGCCTGTGGGGTCAAATACTGTAAGGCAAGTATTTACAAAAAGCATGGCCATAGTTTGCATGGACAAAGCTAAATCCCCGCAGCACTATCTGTAGCAACCTCCTCACTGTATATGCAAAACAAATGCACCTTTATCCAGTTCACTTCTGTACTTGCAGAAGGAATGCAGAGATGAAAATAAATGTGTAACAGCGTGTGCAGAGAGAACAGCTCCTTACACTTGTCATTCATAAACCTTCTGCAGAACTCCTGAAACGTTCCTCTGTAGCTCATGGTCCTTAGGGAGCGGTGAAACTGGTAATAAGACACCACCAGGTCTTTGGGGTTGCGAGCCATGTATATTACCTGTGATGGGGGGAAATTCATCTTATTGAAAATGTTTTCCTCATCTGATTTCTAAAAGCACTTACGCAATTGCTGCCAATATAGTTAAACATGAGTTCATTTTTACCTTTGAATTGCCATTGTGGAGGTCCGAAGGCAAAAACCGATATGGCAGGTGGCTTTTGATAAGGCGAGGGGACGTCAGTTCCTAAAATAAAGCAGAGAGAATTGTTTCTTGTTGAGCACTAGTTTGGGGCATATCCTGAGCTGTCCTGAACTGTCATACTTGAAACCCTTTATTATAGCGAGTCCCATTCACAAAATCACTTCCTAAATTAATAGGAGTTTGGGACAAGAAATTAGGTCAGGGAGTTACATCTGTTTTTTTAAATATCAAAAGGCTGGATAATGTGTTGGGGGTTTTGCTGTTTTGGGGTTTTATCCCTTTTGTTTTCAAGATACTTGCATCTGTAGAACCTTGTCAGAAAGAGAATATAATAGCTGAAGATTCTTAATATCAAACTAACTTTATTTCCAGTGACACTTCCACTAAAACTCCTTGAAAAAAACTACAAGCTCTGAAAACACGACCCCAAACTTCCCTGGAATTTTACCCTTGCATTTTATTTTATCTGCAGAATTAGGCCCAAAGGTTTATCTGAGTGTGTGAATGTCTTTCAAATAATATTTTTATGTAATTTGAGACAGAATTGTCTTATGACACTGATCATGTTCTGGTGTTAAAAACTAAATAAATCCATCTTGAAGTTGCTGGCACACGGCATGGGTAAGAATGTGTAATCTCAAAATAAACCTCTTAGAATTGCCACCACTTTTTTTGCAGCAGGGTAGCACCGAGGCCTCACTGGATTAGGCATCACACAGACGAAAAAAAAGAGCAATCTCTGACCCCTAAATACTCTCAGCCTAAGGTAGGCTGAGGCTGTAGTTGTCATCGACCACAAGCAGCTTAAATCTATCCCTGCCAGCCGTAGCTCGGTCAGTTCCAGAAGCGCTGCAGCTGTTACAGGATGGCCCTGTAGGCTGCCTAATGATTCCAAGAGTGCCTCTGCCAGAAGCGGCTGCAGCGAGGACGAGATCACACTTACACGCCATGCAACTGGACTTCAAGGGATTCTTAACAGCGTGGAAGTCATTTCATACAGGAGATCCCAAACCCTTCAAACTACACCTACAGACCCTGCAGAGAGCCAGAATCTACGGATCTAAAGATGTGTAAATTCAGAGCAGTGGGAATATAGGTCCATGGATCTCTGTATTTGTACTTCCTCTCCTGCAAATTCAGGGAAGGAATCAAAGCAAATTTGCCTCATTTGTACAGCTTCTGTTTACTTAAGCAAGAGAGGCCTGGAACTTTTATTCAGAAAACCCACAGTGAAGATATTAAGGACATGGAGAAACATTTAAAGCGTTAAAAAGAGTACAATAAAGCTTAATAAAAGCAATTTATAATAACCTAAGAATACTCTGAATCATTCCAACAAACTGAGCAAGTCCAGTGATAGAAAGGACAAGGAGACAGGATGAAATGAAGTGATAAATATGGAACCGAGGAAAAAGATATCCAAATGCTGAAAGACTTTCTTTGCAATAAATTGTACCTTGATGATGTCCAGACCAGGCTGAGGGTACTCTAGGACTGGAAGTTGTTCATCTATATTCATTAGTCCAATCTCATCCGGATCAGCTCCCTGACTCACTAGATATACCACTTCCTGCAGCAAGCCTGTGCCTGCATAAACCAAACAATGAAAGAGAACAGATTGTATTACAGTTCTTATCTAAACAGAACCATATGAAGGGAGACCTAAACAGAGAAATAATGGCAACTTTTGTCCTCAACAGTCTGCTCTGAGCTGTCTGTAACTACTGTTTTAATGTGATATGTCAGCTCCCTTAGTTTTATTTTAAACACATGTAGATCTTTCATGTAAAAGATCTGAGATTTTTTCTTCAATAATAATTTAAATATATTTTTTCCTCCAAATCATTTAACCTGTAAATTGCACAAATTTAACAAAGGGTTTTACCCCCGTAAAGGTTACCTAGGCAAAATACTACTATTTCCATTTTAGAAATTAAAACATGAGGCAAACAGAGGTCATTCAAGTTCACAAAATGCATTAATGGCTGTCCTGAGAGACTGCGGGTGTCCTTTATTCTAAATTGCAGGCAAGGCCCACGTTATGCAATGATTTGAGAGTCTATTTATGCCCCCATGTTATGGACAGGATAAACCACAGAACACATCAAGGCACAGTGAGTCAGTCACAAGCTTTAGGGGCCCAGTTACGCATCTCTCCCCAGCCTGAGGACATCTACAAAGCAAACATTAGTTATTACGACCAACGACTGTACTTCAGAAAACTAATAGGTACTTCAATTAGACGTTTGGTCAGGGAAACTATTTCAAATTACTTTACCTTCAGGCAGGTAGGGAACCTTCAAAACAGGCAAAAGTACAGAGATATTTGACAGAGGATTATGAACAGAAAGGCACAGGCACCTTGGTAAGATGGAGGAACAGAAGGGGGAGAGATCACAGGGAGCAAGGGAAAGGACCCCACAGTTTAGAATAAAAGTCCAAAGGATGTGGGACATCCTAGAAACTGCAAAAGATAGGCCCATTATTTAAGAGTTGTGAGCAATAAGGAAAATGAGACCAGGATTTATTCACTCTCTCCTGTTGTCAAAGGGAATAAGTAATGGTTCCAGAACTCATTACAAATCCCAAGCCTGCCCCAACATCCTAGTCCTTGGAAATATCAGCTGTAAACTTTGAAATCATGCCTTTCATTACCGTTTGAACTTGAAAATAATTTGTGAGTTACAAGTAACTTGTAACAGTCACTAGCTAATTCATGTTAACTAGCAAGACTGTACACACTAACAGGCACCTTTATACCAATTCTGTAGGTTGTTCCAACACACAAAAAAACTAGTGTATCATCATTCTGACATTTTTTAATCTGACACAGAAACAGTTAAATGAGGTTGAAGTGAACACAGCCTGGATACAATGTGAGCGAACAGGTGTCTCCAAGAATTGCTATGGAGAATAAGCACTTAGAGATTCCTCTGGTCCCTGACTGACTGATGGGTAAGTTTAAAAGGTCTGGGTGAAAAAAAAAAAAGACACTTTTCCATTATCATAACCCACAGACTTAATACACACTTGCCCCTGAGGCTGTTCACTCTGCATTTTTAAGTTCAAACATATATTTTATGCATTAAAATTAACATTCATATAGTACTTCAGTATCAGTCCTTGGGACTCTGAATGAGCACAACCCTTGTTCTCATTAAATATTTATTCTGACAGGAAACACCCTGGTTCTCCATAATTTATTTCAGTATTTCCAATTCCACCTACAAAGAAAAATGCTATTACAGCAGCCTTGTTCTATGAAAGGAAAAGAAATAATTGTGTGAGGATCAACAATAAACTATTTTTTTGTTGCTCAGCTGCTGTCTAGGCAAAACGCTGCCATCTCCATCATGTCCTGACTACAGAAGGGACACAGGGTCAAGGCAGAACTACACGCAGACTTCAGGAGAGCAGCGTGCTCCCCACCAGGGCTCCACAAAGTCCACCAGAAAAGCAGGAAGTGCGAGCCAGGGAACACAGCCCCCACGGCCTTACCTAGTTCTGCTCAGACCTGTGATACGCACCAGACTTGGCTCGATTGCTATCATATCCACGGAGAGCTGCAGATGTGGGAAACAATGTATTTCACATCCAAACCGTGCTTTCGGAAGCTCAAAAGTCTCCACCTAAATATGTTTCCGCCCAAACCAGTGACACATTGAAAGGGAAATGCTAGGCACTTGACTTAAAGCAAAAAAATAAAAGTCTCCTTCAAGTACAAATTTTTTAAAAGTGTTGAAATCTGTGACTGTCAGTATTAATTATCATCATGCATACATACAAATTCCTGTGGTATGTATGT
Organism: Atrichornis clamosus; assembly: GCA_013400975.1. NCBI lineage: Eukaryota > Metazoa > Chordata > Aves > Passeriformes > Menuridae > Atrichornis > Atrichornis clamosus. The sequence goes on from WBMZ01006632.1 coordinate 40,579, forward strand.
AGTGCTGCATATACCCGACATCCTATTCCAAATGCCACAGCAAACAGAATTCCTGCAACACTGCTTCTACCAACGGGAGGACCGCAAGCTGACAGTTCAGACTCCTGGCTTCTGGCCACCCAGCAGGTTAGAATTTCTCCTCCCTACACCTGCAGTAGGATCACTGATCTCACTTTCTCTCATCCACAAACTCTGTGCTAGTTTACTCTTTTGTCACTCACTGTATTAGCCTGATTTTTTTCCACATTAGCACTCAAGTTACTCTGCTTAGGAATTTCAGGGTCTTAATGCAAAGGAAAACTAGAGAATTAACTTTTGAGGGAACAGTGATTTTTTTAACTTGTCACCCTTAATCAGTTATTATTTACCACACACACACACTTCAAGAGCTCCAGGTAAAAAATTATCATTCACCTGATTTCCTGTAGAAGATTTCCTTAAAAGAACAAATTAAAGCATCACAAGCTTATTTTTTAAAAAAGAAACCTAAAAACTTTTATATATATATATATAATTAGATACGTATGACCTCCTCACACCTCTATTAGGACTAAAACCAGCTCAAACTAAAGGTATCAGAGCTGAATGTTCCTTTGGTTTAGAAAAGATGACTTAACCTAGCAACAGGCAGCCCAAATTCCAGACCTAGCTGCTATGGCAATATCTTCAACTCCTGGGAACACCAGCTGGCTGGAAAGCCAAATAAGCTGAGATACTATACCTATCCATGAGATGAAAAGCCCAAGCCTAGACAATAGAATTTATTAAAATGCTGCAGCATGATGGGATGTGAGTCTTCTGCTGCAGTCCCTGATTCTCCATCTGTGTATAAAACACAGAAATTTGCCATTTGACCCAACTGACTTAGTGATCTCTGTGGAGATTTGCAAGAACCACCATTTTATGGATGGAAGGTAAATTCCTGAAACTGAGATTATCAAAGGAGATCATGTGAATAAAGCCAACAATCCCAGTCTATCACAAAACCTGGCCAGCTCTAAACGTCACAGAACCTTTCTCAGTAAAAGGGAAAATTATGATACTTGTTAGACAGAAGAAAAAGGTGAGGGAAGCTAAATTAAAAAAAAAAAAACAAGAAACAAAAACAAATATGCAGAGCTTCTCTTTATTCTCCCTAGATTTCTGGCCCTGTTGAGGTAATGGATCTTGGAGGCAAAGCATGTTCTGCATTTCTGGTATGCTTTTCCCTTGGGCTATTGAACACCTGTACGTGCACATGCACACTTCACTTGGGATGGTGCAGAAGGACAGTCACCGACAAACAGCATTAACTGCCAGCCTTCGGACATAAGGCACCGGATGCAACACTACGAAGTACCCAGCAGTTCTACCCTTTCTTCTTCCATCTGCAGCAGACCCGTATTTCATCCTGGAGGAAGATGGCTCACCCTGCTACCTCCAAGGTCATGTTGCCAGAACAGACACAGAATTCATTTACACTCATCCAACTGCAACGAAAATGGAGCCAGTCAGCATCTGAGCAACTTCGGTGCAATGTACCTGAGAAATGCTCTTCCCGACAAGTTCCTCTGTCATGTCAATGAAACGTCTCAGAAGAACACAGAGTGTTCCAGTATATCATACAACATCTAGAAAGAGAGGGGGTGGGAAACAGCTGTGAAAAGCTACTGCTAGAATTTGCAGGTTTTCTGGAGACCCCTTTAAATTACCTGTGAACCTGTATTTCTGCTCCACCTAACAGCATGTACAAAAGCAGCCCAGTCTCAGAAACGGGAAAGTGTGCTAGTGGGGGTGCACTGTCCTTTCCTGTGACACCTAATGACACACAAAAATCAGGACTCATTAAAAATCCCATCACACCACAGCAGTCCCTATGATGGGGAACTCTTCCATCGTGCCATTTCCATGACCAATGCCTCAGCAGCAATAGCAAAGTCAGTCCACGGCCACTCTGCCTCTGCTCATCAGGAGCTGCTGCAGCAGCAACCAGAGAGCACAGCAGGACAGACACAACTTGGCAACACCACAGCTGCTCCTCTCTGCTTCTATGCATTAGATGTCTTCCAATGCCAAATTTAGTCGCTGCAGAAGGGAGAAATATTCTTTAGTGCAGATGTTCTCTGACTCCTCTCAACACTTTCTGGCCACTAGCACTCCTACGAAGCCACCGAACATCGCAGATGTGTTCAAAGTGAAGTGGTAAATATAAAACTGTAAGATATCCTGTGACATTTTGGTTCTCTACATGGTTTCTAAGGTAGTTTCTTTCAACTTCCCCTTTCGTATCAGCTAAGACAGGACAAACCTGCAGCCCAAAGATACAAAGGCCTTTGGTTTATTTCTTTTACTCACCCCTTGTTTGGAAACCACGTGGAAAAATAAAATAAAGAAATACTAATGCTGGCAATCTAGCATTCCCAATTAGCTGTACTTTATTTGATCTGGCAATGCTTGACTAAGTTTCGGCTTATTCAATACCAACAGATCCATCACCATTTTTTTATAGCACTGGTAGATGCAAGTGCTCATTAAAAATGAGGGCTGCTAAAGCTGTCAGATTGGCCTGCAAGTGCTGTTCAGCAAAGCCCCACATTGTTGTTCTAATTGCCTGCAAGCTCATTCCCCCTTCACTAATTACAGCGTAAATCTGCAGGTCAGTATTACAGATTCATCTTCACCATAAAACAGTGGAGGGAAAACTAGATTTTTCCATTAGAAGAAAACCATTTCCAAAACATAAAAGTACCTCCTCTTGATATCTGTATGTTAAAGTTCTCCTACATGTTTGAATTCCACCTGGCTTAAGAATAGATATTTTCATTAACAAATAGGGTTTTAGAAATAAAAATAATGTAGATACCTTGATACCATATTTTCCAATTCTTCTGTTCCTAAATGAGACTCAGGATTCAGAATAAAGACTGAAATTATGTTGCTATATTGCCACACTATCTTTTTGACTGACCAGTTAAATATGTATTAGAGGACCCAATTTTCAGAAGAGACTGAATGCTCATCCTCTAAGATTAATGTCCCTCTTACATGGCCTAAATGCCTCATAGTGAATAGTGACCTGTTAAGGGAGTCTGTGGTACACAAGGAACCTGAATCCAGATCTTCTGAAAGTGAAGGAAACAACTTAAGTAAGGCTGGATTTAACGTAAGTGTTAAATACATAATTTACAGCAACATTCAGTAAACACAGTCTTAGATTTTTAGACTTCATAATCAGTTTATTTTTCCACTTGCAGCTACCAGCTTTTAAACCAAAACCAACAGGCTAAAATTCTGCAGACATGGGCCCATTAATTCTGAGTTGTGTTTTGAATATGTTTTGCCAGAAACAGCAAACTGTGAAAATCCTATTGTATTAAGGAGTAAAATCTCCTTTCTGTTTGGTAAAAATGCTGTCACTGAACTATTTCCATACATGTATTATCCATAGAATTATTGCTATTATGTCTAATCAGTATCCTAAAGCACTGCTTTCATGAACTGGTTACAGCAGTGCTATTTTTGGCTAATGCATTAGTACTATTTTTTACAAACAGCCTGAGCTGTGATTCTCCCTTACATTAGCACACTGACTACTCAACAGAGGAAGGGATGAGAAGTGCAGATCGACCGCAGCCAAGTGCCGGGGCAGCCCCACTTCCACACGGAGGGGCAGCTGGCTCCCTATTGTCCACACCAAACACCAGAACAGCTTGGAGAAAAACACCTCCTTTTGAGCATGCTGGACCCTGAAACTGGAGCAGCACTAGTAAATAAAACACACCAGGTCCAGTTCTCTGGGAGGATATGTGGGACAGCAAACCCACATCCACAGGGATTGATTCCCTGAAGAAAGGAGATTCATCCATCACTTCCTGGGAACAGTGCTGGCTCCAGCTGTCTCCCACACCATGCTGGGAAGCACACTGGGAGGAGAGTGCAAAACTGTCAGGAATGTGCCAGCAAGAAGAACAGCATGGATGACAGCTTGCCAGAGCCTCTGCCTAGTGCACCATTTAACTAGTACAGCCACGGTGAAGCAGATAACCAGATTTTTTTTGTTTCCTGCTATAGACTTTATAAAACCACAAGAAAAATAGCTCAAGTCACATACCCTCTATTCATTGCATAAAGCCCATGGCTACTCCAGTCTGTCCCAGCTAGCAGAGGTCTCTTGTTGAGGATAGATGGGGCAAAAGGTGTTTCTCTTCTACCCTTGTTAAAAAGCCACAACATCCTTATATGCTCTGCAGCAACGACTCGGTAAGTAGTATTCTAACAGCTCTAAGAACTATGAGTCAGGTCCACAGATCTACTATTAAAAACAACAACAAGCCACAACATTGCCTCCTTTTTCTTTTTGATTGAAGAGTCATGATTTGCGACTTCAAGCCTGCCCTGACATCCATGACTTCATCATATCCAGATGTCACAGATTTTGTCACAGCTCCTTCACAGACAGCTGCTATTGGTTGGTAACTGACATTTCTTGGTATCAGATATTCAAAAAGAAAAGTATTTTACTTTTCTCTCGAAGCTTTAGTTGGGCTGCCCATATCTGTGGATGCTCATCATGTCTGCACCAGGTGTCATGACTAATGGAGAAACTTCACACAAACTGCTCCAATTCACTTAAAATTAGGTTGGTCAAATTAGCTTAAGGAATTTCTACTTTTGGCATCAATTCACACAGCAAATATTGCTTGGGCAAACTAGAATGCATCCAGACAAAATACTCTGTGGGTCGTTTTTCTAAAAGAAATGACAAACAGCAGGCTAAGGACACGAAAAATCTTGCACTAGCACAGGTACCTTTAAAAGAGAACATCTACCCATATCGTCAGATTAATTTTCTTTCAGTTGCTACTCACCAATCAAACATGCTCCTCTGGTAAAAGACAACACAACATCTATCAGGCTAAAACTAAAAAAAGGTAACATATAATATGCAGGAACATAGAAATAACAGGTAAGTCTGCTTGCTCCCTTACCAAATACCTAACAGAATGATACCTCTTTTCACCCCTCCCACAGCTATTCAAGGTTGAACACTCCCAAAGTCAACCCAGTACATTGTTACCTTCTTTGCCTAGGCTCCCCCCGTGGACGGATGCCCTCATGACCCAGTTCAGCCACCATGCCTTTCATTACAACAGCGCAACATGTCAGATGGTGCAGCCCTACCGAAGGGTGGGCCGACAGGACAGTATTTCACAGGGCAAGAGCACTTTTATTGGCTAATACACGCTGCAAAGCAGATTCTGTCTCAAGCATCCAGAAACTACCTGGCAAACTCTGCCTGTGTAAACTAGCAGCGGTACCTCCTCACAGTGATGGGCAAAAACGCTTCATCAAATCTTCAAATCTCACCTCCTCCTGGAGCATACATAAGGAGGTACATGCCCTTAAGACAGTCTTACCTCACCTCAGTTGTATCCCGCCCTCCTGCTTCCTCTGGCAGTCCTATTCTCCCAACTTATTACAGCTCATATCAAAAAACATGCCTAAATTGCATAATACATTTCCTCAGCAGGATTTCACAACCTCCAACAGAAAGTCTTCCCACTGTGCCTAATTTACCTTCATTTTCACATACTGCACCAAGGACAACAATGCAGAAAAGAACTTTGCTGTGATGACAAGTCATTGGGTTTTAAAATCATGCTCAAGGACTTCATTATACCTAAAAGAACTGCATAGTTACCCTTAGCACCATTGATTTCTAGGACAACTATATCACTCTGTGTTCCTTTCTACAGTCATAATATAGAGTGTGGGTAAATGCAGAGCCACACAGTGAGCTCTGCTGATTGAAAAAGAATCAGAAATCAGGAAACAATAGGGCATCTCTATTAGAAATTTGTGTTGAGGTAGATCTCATACCCTTTGCTGCGAACATGCTCCTTTCCCATATAATAATTTCAGAAGACATCTGTCACTACTCAAAATGCAATTCTCTGCCTTAGTTTCAATCCCTTCCAGGAAAATTGTTAGGCAAAACCTGCCTACACATTATTGTGCATTTGTGTATATTAAGTGGTTACATTTCAAGGAGGAAGCACGCTAACAGTATAATGAGAAACAACTGCAGATAGAAGTAATGCATTAAAAAAAGGCAGCACATTTGTTTCAGAATTTCCAGGAACATCATTTACCCTCTACATAACCTGTTCAGTCAGCTATTGCTTATCTAAGGTCAGGGAGTAAAGCACTTTGTCTCACACAGAATCCCACTCAAATTATAGCTGCACTAAGCAAAACTATTCTTCGCAAGGTACCTGTGCCCCCACTCATTTAGCACACAGTCATTCCCTCTGCTGGACTGCAGTTTTAAGCCAACTACTGACATTCCTACTCCTACTCTTCAGAATTAGAAATGGAAATAGATCAAATTGGGAATATACAAGGGGATCAGCCAATCTATATTATAATGCAACAAAATGGTTGAAGAGAACACAGTCTTTCTGATAAAAAGCACTGGTGATCCAATAGAAGGACTGACACCAATCATTACTCATATGTGTTTCAGCTCTACATGTAGAGAGCAATCCAACTTTGGCAAAGCCTGTAGCTGCTCTGTGCTACTTTGACAACCCTGATCAGCAGTAAACAGGCTTTTAACTGGATGGTCAATCCATCTTTATGGTTGCCTTGCATCAGCTGGTGGCCAAGAGGCCCATGGTACCTGGGCCAAGAGCCGTAGTGTGGCAGCAGGACCAGGGCAGTGACTGTCCCCCTGTGCTGGGCACTGCTGAGGCCCGTGTGCAGCTCTGGGACCTCACAGCAAGAAAGACACCGAGGGGCTGGTGCATGTCCAGGGAAGGCAATGGAGCTGGGGAAGGGTCTGGAGCATCAGGAGCAGCTGAGGGAGCTGGCGGAGCTCAGCCAAGAGAAAAGGAGGCTCAGGGGGGACCTGCTTGCTCTCCACAACTCCCTGACAGGAGGGTAGAGACGTGGGGTCGGACTCTTCTGTCATGTATCAAGCAAAAGGATGAGAGGAAATGGCCTCAGGGAAGGTTCAGATTAGAATATTAGAAGAAATTTTTTCATTGAAATAGTGGTCAGACTTTGGAATACGTTGCCCATGGAGGCAGCGGAGTCACTGTCTCAGAAAGTGTTCCAGATGTGTCTGGATGTGGCACTTGGGGACATGGTTTAGGAGTGATAATGGTGGTGCTGGGTTGATGGTGGGACTTGATCCTGAAGGTCTCTTCCAACCTTGATGATTCTGTGACACTGGTCCTCTAACAGGACATTGCAAAGCAGGCATCTGGACTGCTGCATGTACAGTCTGTGTGTGTCTTCTGAAACCAGTTCTCATCTCACTTGGCTCATTTTGTTGCCTTAGATGGATTTAGTACTCATGCAGTGGATGCAGTGAAGGGCTAATTCAGCACCACTGTCTATAGCCCACACGGTGATCTAATGTCATTACAGAACTTGCAGCCTTATAGAGGATGATGGCCTTCATATCCTGCACTATAAAATACTGGGCAAAAGCATAGATCAGTTCGCATTTTTTAAATTACAGATTGATTTTGGCATTTAGTCCCTCCTCAGTTGTTTCTCCAGTACTCTTCCTATAACTTTTTACTCTTTACTATCTCAGCAACACCCTGACTTAACCAGTAAACCTGTCCTACACATTTACATCCCCAGGACTTGCTTCTTTCCTGATGTTCCTCAGTCCCCTTCACTCCCCTCACAGCAGTTTTCCTACCCCTAGAGCCCAATTTATAATGATGGACCATTTCCTCTGCCAGATTGCTCCCTTTGCATGCCTGCAAAACACATCTCTTGCTTCCGAATCTGCAATATATTACAGGATTAACATGACATAAATGGATTATTTATTTCGTCAGAGCCAGAAAGACTGTGGTTTATAGAACCATCATTATTTCAGCTCCGGTGCTCCACCCTCCTGGACTCTTCAAGGTGTTGCAGGAACTCTGAGTAAGGTCAAAGTGATGAGACACTGGGTGCTTCATGTTATTAATCCTCTGTTCACTGATCCCTCCCACTGAACGGAAAAACACATGCCTACATACTAGCATTATTATGTGCTCAGTTTTAATACCTAGATGTTTAATTCAATTTCAGAGCCATAATTTGCTAGTTTCTCTACAAAATTATATATGATAGGTGACATCTATTTGTCCGAGAGAGTTGCTTTTCATTATATATGAAGATTTCTTGTACAGAAGAAATAAATCCACATGCCTCCAGTGAAAAATGTAGACAAAAAGATTATATGACTTATCCAAGGTCACAGGATCTGTAGCCACAGAGTCACATCGCATGCTCAGTGTACCAAACCTGCATCACTTCTAAAGCAGCATTGAAAGGACAATACAGGGCTCCTTTCCCTCAGCACAGGGTGTATGAATCCCTCATTTACCCAAGGAGAGAAAAGGCTTCATTTAATAAGACTGTATAATAAGAATAAAAAATGATGCACGCTTAATCTAATTCAGCCCAATGGTCAAGCATTTTTCTTCCTTGCATTAACATCTTCACAAATGAACATTAACTTGAAATAAGAATGACAGGCTGCTGGGTTTGGCTGATTTACATGATTTTCTAATTCTTTAGTCTTTGAGGCCATTATCATGTAATCCAGTCAATAGTGATTTTCACATGTCCAGAATAAACTTTTTACCCAGGGTAAGACCTTTTTTCTTCTTTTTCCCCTGAGCCTGTCTACAAAGAAAAAAAAAAAGCCATTATGCTACATTTGCAAAAGACCCGGCAAAACCTATTAGATACATGGAGAATTCTTCCTCTTCTGAACCATTTGCTCTGCCTCTAGTAATGTCTCTTCACTGGTTTGATAAAAGCGTCATTAGAGAAACACTGCTAGCGAGATAATAAAAAGGAGTTTCCCTTAACAACAGATTATTTTTTTCTCTACTGTCATTTCCAGTTTGAGGCATATAAGGACCTATTCAATTCTACTCACATTGAAATCAAGTCAAATGCATCAGTGGCAAACTCAATATTGCCTTCAATTACTTATTTTTTTATAGTTTTCTTTATAATTTCTTTGCCTAGCAGTGTTTAAGACTGAGTCAATATCCGAAGGTATTTTGAGCTATATATAAATAAAACAAAAGATAGACCCATTGCAAAAGGACTTTCAAAGCATAGGAACCAAGTGGCTCTAACCCCCAGAAACACTGATCTACAGGGGTTACTTTCTGCACCTGAATGTTCCTCAATGGAGTCAGTTTAAGCTGCGGAGTATTTACTCTTCTCAGTGATGAAGGGAACATGGTTTCAGTCACCAAAAGCAAGAAACCAGATTCAAAAGTAGGCCCTGTACATCAGTCCCTAAGCAGACAGCTCACAAAGCATATCTCCATCATGCAATGCAGTTTGTTGTTCCCTTTGTGTTTGAGTAAGAATTCCATTATTTCTGGCCAGCTGGTATGGGAATTGATGCACATTCATATAACACTAAAACAGAAAAAAACCTGAGCTTTATACATTATTTAAAAAAACCAATTAACTGTGATGTTACTGTAAAAGAGAAAAAAGTTAAATACTATATTCTGATTTTAAAGACATCAACTTGTTCATTCATATTAATGAATCTAACAGAGGTTTCTTATAATTTCATGTCACAGGGCATAATATTGCTTCAAAAACCAGAGTTGAATGGAAAAGAATATCAAATGTATTTTGTGTAAAAATGTCTTGATTTTTAAGCTAACCTCATGATATCTTGAGGCATGCCTCTAGGCCAGTAACATTTGCATTAATTCCTTAAATGAAAGCTATTTAAGCTCAAGGCAACAAAATTCTGCAGAGGTAATAGGACTATAAATCCAGCATAGCAGAGTCTGCCTCTTTAGCAACTGCAAAGCCATTGTTATAAAATAATACTAACAAAACTGTTGGGAGAAGTTCCATATGAGAACACTGGAAATTAAGGCAAGTCAACTAATTTAACACACATGGATGCTTGAGTTCCCTGAGGAGCCTTTGCTGCAATGGCATAAAGCCCCTCAGACTTGCCATTACCAGGCAAACCTCTGCAATCCACCACAGCTGCTGCATGTCCTGTGACAGCTTCAGCCAAGAGTCTCCCACAGGTCAGGAACATTCGTGGGCAACCTTTCAGCCTGATTCTCCTCTCAGTTATGACTGTGCAAATCAGGACTGACTGTCAGCAGTGTTCGACCTGTGCATATCTGGGTATCTGCAGCCATGTGAACTCAGTCAAGCAATAACACTTTTTATATTGAATAATAGGAGAATTACTGTGAAGTGCAGTAATACCAATCTTACCTGTAAATATAACCTCATTACCAAGAGATTTTTATAGTCCGTGGAAAACGTGACAGGTAGGATTGCACAAGACCAACAAAGCATGATTTTGGCATACTTATTTGGTACATTTTCTTTACAATTTATTTCTTTACTCAAGATTTTGCCAATCTGTTTTTATAATATGGTCCCACAGGTAGCTAAGACTGATTGGATGAGGAAGAAACAAGAGGCCAAAGATAAGAAATCCTTAAACTAGCTTCATAGCCAAAGAAAAAGTAGATGCATCTACATTCCCAAAGGTTCGAGCCTCTCTTTGCCTTAAGTGTAGTAACTTTTGAGGGCCAAGTCTAATCAAAGAGTATTTTCGATGTTGATGAGCTGAAGTCTACTGATTTTACTGGGGAATCAGACAAACTGGAAACCTGGGGTTTACACTGTAGCCTCTGTATCTCATTCACAGTTCAAGAGTTGTCCCTGTCACAGCTGCATTGGTCAATGATCAAACAAGTGTTTCCCCATAACAGAAGAAAACCCCGGGGCACAGAGAGTTCCCACACGGGAAGATTAACAGGGATTATGGGATAAGGAAAATAGGCCAGGGAAGAATGCAGACAGAGTCCCTGACATGTGGCAAGAGAGAGGAAGGACAGAGCTCCTCCATCAGCCAGGGAAGGGACTGGTGCATAGAGTTAACCTGAATTGAGAAAGTGTTAGATTCAGGAGTGCTAGAAATAGGAGGATAAAAGAGGTGTGCGCGAAGTGGGAGAGGCACACGGAACAGGAGCCAGAGAACTCACAGTGCATGCAATGTACACACAGAACCTCTCAAACAAGTAACATAATGGACAACTCAAATTGACTTTCTCTGGTTCATTTCACAGAACACCACAGGCAAGTGTGAAAGAATTTGGAACAGGAGAACTCAGCAAATGTACACACATGAAAGCTGTCCTTGGACTGATCCACAAATTCACCACTGGCACTTCATTAAGGCAAAGGCTAGAGTCAGCCACCATATTACCTGACAGCCAATGGGCAGTTACAAAAATCCAGTTCTACAAGGAAAATTTAAAATCTACAAAAAACCACCTCCAGACAGGTAAGGCCATATGCAACACTTGCTCTTTTGACACCCCATTGTCTGGCACCAAATGCAAGTTCTCATGAACTGACTGGACTTGAAGCTGATACGTACCCAACATCTGACATTTTTCCACACAAAACTCCATAAAATTGTTTGGAAAAATAATCAATGTGGGAAAAACAGCTTCATTATTAATGTAAATAGCTTACTTTCTCAAATTACCAGTTTTGCAAAGAGCACTAATTCGTGGGTTTAGACCCAAGAATGCAAACCACACATTCATTTGTAACACACACAAGACGGTACGAAGAGAGCTGCCATGCACCACTTCTGAGTGAGCAAAGGGACAGACCACGTCCAGTCAGGGTGACATTGTAAGACACAACAAAACACTGAGTGAAACTGAACTCAACACTGTACTTCAGGGACTGATTTAATTCCACTGAAATCACTGACATTAGCTGACAGCTAATCTAGCTCTTAGCATGGTGACTGAGGGAATACCAGGAAAAAATATGCTTCTCCATTCATCCTGTAGTTTAAGTTCATAGAAGAGAATTTTAATTTTCAAGTAGGGTACAGAAAGCCCAGAGTATGAGAGTGTTCAAGGCAAGTCGTGACAGAAGCACAGTGTTTCCTATAAACAGTAAATCTGTATCTTACCTGTCATGTGATCTCCAATTATTTAATGCTATAGAGAACAGCATTCTGGTTTACATTTTCTCCTGTGTCCTACTCAACCTGCCCACTCTACACTACAAAGTTATACAAAAGATGAAACTTTTGGCTTCATTTCTTCAAGAGTAGTAGCACACATGATTTTAAACTATGCATCATGATAAAAAAGTTTTCTATAATTACAGCACTACCACACATATAAATAGAGATACACATTCACATCTAACTGAGTTTCTGGGTTTTAGGCCTAAGTTTCTCCTTGTCCAGCAGTTCCCAAGAGCTGTTACCACTGATTGGACTCAGGTGTTCAGAATAATTAAAGATATAAAGGGTATCATTATTCAGCCATACATTAGTGGAAATTACATTAAAGCAGAGTAATTTTCCATTAGGCTTATTACATTATTCCCAGTAAGGCCACCGGTACATTTGATTTTCTACCATTATTGGATCAGCTTTTTCCTGGGTCAGTCCCAATCTACCAATAACTGTAACTATTTGCGAGCACCACCTCCATTTCACATGTTTAGAGCTGCATTGTGTAGTCTTGCAGGGTACAATGCCTTCCAAACGGCATACAGACCACTTCACCAGCGGAAGCAGCTCCAGCCCTATAAGCCACTTGTAGATTTTACTTTGCCAGATAAGCCACCATATGGTCCAGAGCTGCTGCTGGAGCCTTCTGCTCGTAGCCTGTGACACAGGGCTCAGCCAGGGCCACAGGCTCTGCCCTGTCATACATCCAGCACAGACTTGTTTGGTACTTTCCACAGTTTGAGCAGACGGGAGTTGCTGCAACACGGAACAAGGCTGATTTCCTTAGGAACAAGTAAAACGTTTCCCGTTGAACCTCTTTGACATTGAATTTTTCTTTCTTGAAATATTGTTCAAATGCAATTTATTAATATAACCTAGATAAGTGGTCCCAACCATGTTCTACCTCTAATAAGACCAGAATAAACCAAAGCATTCCACCCCAAGTAATGGGGTGAAATCTGTTTTGGAAACCTACATTTTTTCATTAGAGCAATATTATGAAAATTCTGCTAAGATCCAGTAAACAGAAAAATCTTTGTCAAAGCTACTGAGAGACAGAAAGATGAAGCTGTAGTTAGGGTAATGCAGAGGAGCTTGGGGTTCTGGATGTAATTCTGGGTTGCTGTAGACTTCCTGCATGACCTTGGCTAAATCAGTGGGAACCATTCTAGGGCAGCCCAATTTCTGCTGACATGCCTGTCCCCAGACAGGCCCTTTGAAGCCCCAAGTAAACTGAAAGCCACAGAGGATCAGCTGACAAAACAAGTTCCAGGGGTCTTAGTAGACTTTGGGCTACCAAACATGGAGCTTGAAGACGTTATTACTGTCTGGAGCCTATTCCCACAAAAAGGACATCAGATGACCCACCACTCAAGCTTTCTCTTTCCTGGCAAATTAAATTCTGTGGCATCTATTTTGATTCCAAGGCTGCTCCTCCAGCCCGTCCACACAATAGTTTGGTGGCCTAGCTTTCCATCTTCTTTTCCTTCTCCCAGGGACTTCTAGTAAATCCTCTTGTAGCATGTCCACTTTGTAAGTGGACAGTTCCCTGTCACTAGGGTCCCAAGATGTCAAATATTATGTTGCTATGTGCACAAAATAGCACGTTAAGTATGATTGTGCAAGCTGTCTTTCCACAGCCAACCGTCTAGCCATCAGAACGAAGCCGTTGCCAGCTGATGTATTAACGATATTGCGTCTGGCTGCTGGCTGAGGTTGGCTGAGGATATTCAACAATATGCCACTATGAAGTTGAAGTGCAGGTCTCACATGGGAACACTGCAACCACAGATTCTCAAAACTGAAATATTAAATCAGGAAGAATTAAATAGTGTTCGTGCTGCATGCTATAAAACTTGAAGAAGACAGTTTAAAAGAACAATTAACATGTAGCTGTCTACTCCTAATTCTAATAATTTTGAGGGCCATCCAGTTACATATTATCCTTTATCTAATGTATGATCTATCAAGCTCTTGTCAGTCTTTAACAGCATTATTAGTAATAAAATATCAAAAAATGTAAAGACAAATGCTTGAAACTGCTTGGGAAATGATAATAACATAATAGATTCTACATCATAGAAATGTGCATGCTTGAAGCAGCACACCAAGAAATTGAAAAGTGTTAGCCATTCATACAGCAAACAATGAAGTAAGTCAGAAACCTACAATACTGAAGGTTTTACAAGGGCATTTACAGAGCTAACATCTGTTATCACCAGTGGACTTTGAATTTCCTAGAAAAGATCATCTTATTGTCAAGAACTCACTTACAAAAGAGCTTATCTGATTTTATCAGGTGGGGTACAAAGCTCCCATAATGTCTGTCTCTTTGCAGGCAGCACTACATCCTTGCTAATTCTCTTTAAATATTTTTACTTGGAAATGGAGAGGATAAGAAAACAAGAAATGGCATTAAAAGCAGACACCCAAATGATATAAAACAGCAAAAGGATGCATTCACTAGAGCAACATGCTTATACTGCAAACAGGAGATATTTCTGGTGATTCAGACAGTCGCAGCAAGAATGTACTTGGAGCACATGTTCTCCCAGAACGATCTGGGCAGCCGCCTCGGGAGCGCAGTACGGAAGGAAGGCTGTGGAGCAGACACCAAACCTGTTCACCACATCAGACACTCGGATTTATGCAACAGACCTTCCCCTGTTCGACATCTTTGCTGAGCGAGTTTCTCCTTGCCCGGAGCAGCACCTTCATGCTCGAGCGGCTCAGCAAGCGGGCACCGGGACCACCCAGGCGGGGTCACCACGGCAGCGCGGAGCGCCGGCGTGTACCCACGCTCCGTGTGTCCCCCATAGGGCCCTCGTCCCCCGCTCCGTGCCCGAGACAGGCAGCCCCTCAACTCTGCAGAGCTGCGTCCCCGGCCATAGGACACCATGGATACCGGGCACCATCCCCGGCCCTGGAGCACCATCTCCGGGCACAGGACACCAACCCGGGCACACCCGCGGGGGTGACGGGTTTAGGCCTCGCCCCGACATCCCGCGGGGGCCGCCGGGGTACCTCCAGCCCCGGCTCCCGGCACCGGCTGCCCTGCGAGCGGGAGACGAAGAACAGGAGGAGCCGCCCCATCACCCGCGGCAGCCCCGGCCCGCCCGCCCGCCTACCTGATTTGGGGTACGTGACAATCCAGACGTCGCTGTCCCTCACCGGGAAATTGGCGATCTCCTCCATCTTCCCGCGGCAGAAGGGCGGTAGCCGCACCCCATTGTACTCGAAGTACTTGCTCTCGAACTCGCAGGGCGTGCTGGGGGTCTCGGCCTCGCTCTCCGCCATCCTCTTCCCTGCGGGCCGCGGGGGGGCCGAGGTGCGGAGGCCGCGGGCGCTCCGGCAGGAGGGAGAGGACGGGCGGGCGAGCGGCGGGCGCGGCAGCCCCGGCCCCCGGCACAGCCCCGCGCACGACGGGCGGGGGCTCCGCGCACGGTGATGTCATTGCGCGGCCGCCGCAGCCGGGGCCGAGCGGGGAGGGGAGGGGAAGGGAGGGATGCAGGGATGCAGGGATGCAGGGAGGGATGGAGGGATGGAGGGATGGAGGGATGGATGGATGGATGGATGGATGGATGGATGGATGGATGGATGGATGGATGGCCTGCCGGCCTCGCTCGCCTTGCAGCCCCTCTCCTCTCCGGGCGGACCACCTCACGCACGCGGTCAGGGCAGAGGTAGCGGCGGAGGGAGAACCTGTCGCCATCCCCGTTTCCACCCTAGCCCGGGGCCGTGCAGGCGCAGTACCAGTGCCAAGGCCCGGCCTCAGAGAGGGCAGGTAGAAGGCTGGGGAGTGTAAGGGAGGCAGATGAGCAGCAGCGGCCAAGTCCACCGGGGGCTTATCCCTGCCCTTGCACCGAGCTCAGGCACGATCCATGGCGGGGGGAGGGAAGGTAGTGAGAAAGGGGAACACACCTGCTTTTTCAACCACGCAGGTTATTTGCTTCTTGCAATGCTCATGTTTAAGCCCATATCTACTTTCCATACTCTTTGCATACTCAGGATGCTCTTTATTCTGGTTCACTCATACCAACCTCTTGGATGCCAACCCTGTGTATCTGGTGGGGTAACAGCTTTCGTTACAGCATGGTGCATCTCTCAGGTGGGGCTCAGGCCTCAGCCCTCAGCGGTACCCAACATATCCCCTGCCAATTCCAACTTGTGCTCTGGACTTCCTAGGCTGGCATCAGAGCTGACTCATTGACATAATTTGTTTGGTGGCCATTAGGCAGCAGAAACCATCCCCATCCCAACACTCCTGGGGACTGGTTAGTGAGGACACAGCCTTCTCTGCATGATGGCTGCTGCCTGCTCATCCCTCATCCTTCCTGCTCCTGCAGCTCCCGTGTCACTGCTTCTGCAGCACCATTAGGCCTGGGACAGAACTCCAGCAGCACTCCCAGTTGGGTTTACCAGCAAGACAGCCCAGGTACTGCTATTCAGAGTATTAAAGGCCTATTGGTGCCTGATGAGAAAGTATAACAAAACCTCTAACCTCCTTTAAAATGTGTTTGTGCTACCAAAAGAAAGGTTTGTGTGGCTGCTTGGTTTGGCATGAATGAAAAGCCAGCAGTATTTCAACAGAATTAAGACTTCTGTCAGTTCTGGAAGGGTCAGTGAAGACTTATGGTTTAGTTTACTCTTACTAGTTTTATAACAGCGGCTATATTTTTTATTTAGTTATGTATCTTTCTGTAATGGTGCTAAAACATAACAGAAATTCTTTAAAAGCTTCAAACCATCTGTAGCAGATGTACCTTTGAAAGAAATAAAATAAGCATATAAAGAACAGCAAAGTAAGGGAAGATAGTACAATTACTTGGAAAATACATGTCTAAGTGCTAGGAGTAAATTACAATAGCTAATTTCAATTGAGTTTTCTAAATTGTGAATAGCAACCAGCTGGAGTTTGTGTGCCCTGTCAAACTGTCTCTTCTACAGAAGCAACCTCAGGAGCAGTCGCAGCTCAAATGGCAGAGCAGCAACTGCTTTCAGGCTTTATAGCTCTACCCACCAGCATGAATCAATCAATGCTTTTACTGTAGTTTACTTATATTTGTTCATACTAAAAATAAACTGCATATATTAAAACTACAGTTAGAGCAGGTAGGAAAAGTATGTAAAAACTAATCTCAAAAATACTGTTTCACTGAATGAAAATGCTTTGCAGGGATGTGTTAGAAAAAAAAACCAGCAACAACCCCCCCCCCCCCCCCAAACCCAACAATATAGTATTTCAAATGAAACAGCAATTGGAGCCAAACGTGGCTAAGAAACCATGTCCTCTGGATTAACTGCACTTGGGATGACCGTCCCTGTGTTGCAGGTGCAGTAAGTCCTAATGTGAGGATGTTGGACTTGTAGTGCACAAATTGCACAGCTGATGTATGCATGTGGATATTAAGCACCAGAATTTTGTGCATGCATTCAGATCACTGACCCAGTGCTTACTCAGATCTGACATACCTAAGTCACATGAGATTTGCTGGTTATTCAAAGACAACTGAACAATGAAATGCATGAAAGCAATTTGTTTAGGAATTCCCTGTTAAAAAGGACTGCACTCAGTAGACAGTACATTATTTAAAAACAGGGTGAGGCTGGTAGACCATCATTCAGGTACCCAAGAGTTTATGCAAACAGCCTGAGGATGATCCAAGCTAAATAAAGCTAAATAAAAATCAAATATGCTGTAACAGATGAACCATCCTGGAATGCTTCACTTTGCCTAAGACTAGAGAGGATTTGTGGAGGGAATCGAATACGTAGTTTGCAAAGTGATGTAGGTGAAAAAACTTCAGATTCTCTCACAGTGACGTAACTGGGACCAAACTCACTAGACTCACCTCTGTATAAAACCTAGGTAAGAGGAAACTAAGGAGAAGATCTTAGAAAAGGAATGGGATGCTGGCCTTGGGAAAATGATGTTATTTTCGGATTTGCAAAAGTAGAATTTAACCCTGGAAACAACCTGTCTGTTTATCTGCTGCTTTGGTATGTTTGTATTTCTGTGGTCTGTGTCGTGGTTTTGCTAGA
>WBMZ01006633.1:0-57395 GCA_013400975.1 Atrichornis clamosus
CGGGCCGCGCCGCGGAGCCGCCATGGCCGCCCGGCCGGGGGAGGCGTCAGGCGGGCGAGGAGGGGCCGGGCCGCCCCCCGGGACCCGCCGCGGAAAAAAACCCGTTTTCTGTGGTAAATCACCCGCACTCCGTTAGGGAAGGGGTGGTTTAGTGTTAAATAACCATCGCTCCGTCAGGAGAAACCTGGTTTTAGTGTTAAATAACCATCGCTCCGTCAGGACAAAGCTGGTTTTAGTGCTAGATGAGCGGCACCCAGTCAGGAAAAAACCCCTTTTTTGGTTAAATCATCCGCACACCGTCAGGGAAAAGCTGGTTTTAGTGTCAAATAAGCGGCACCCGGTCAGGAAAAACCTGGTTTTAGTGTTCAGTAACCTTCGCTCCGTCAGGGAAAAGCTGGTTTTAGTGTTAAATGACATCGCTCGGTCAGGGGAAACGTCTTTTTAGTGTTAAATGACTGACTCTCGGTCAGAAAAAAACCCTTTTTAGTGTTAAATGACCGGGACTCGGTCAGGAAAAAACACGTTTTAGGGTTAAATGACCGGGACTCGGTCAGGAAAAAACACATTTAAGGGTTAAGTGACCATCACTCGGTCAGGAAAAAAGACTTTTTAGCCTGAAATGTCTTCGCTGCAGGGGCTCTTTCCCCTTCTCAGCAGTCTTGTTGCTCTCCATGGGCTTTACCTTTATTATCGATGGGAGAGTGGGGTGTCCACAAATTTCCAGTGGTCTTTGGCTCTTAATTTATCTTTTCCCAAAAAGAACAATATCCTGGGCTTGTTTTATGCTTTGCCTTTATTATCGATGGGAGAGTGGGATGTGTGTCCATCTCTGAATTCCCACAGTGGCTTTTGGTCCTTAATTCAGTTTCTCCCTCAAAAGAACCATATCCTGGACTTGTTTTGCACTTCCCAAAAACAGCCATATCCTGCAATTCTCCCTGGTTTTACTTCGTCAAAATGGGCATTTTTTAACAGAGCAAGTATTGGTGGTTTCACTTGCAGTGATTTGGCCGAGGTCTGAGCCCCGGGGATGGGAATTAGGGGATGGGAATGACTTGGCAGCCCTGGGGTGATGATGCTCAGCCTTGGCCTCCTGTCTCCAACATCAGCCCCACATTTTGGGTCATTCTCACCCCAAACTTTTCGACCTCCCCGTGTTCTCAGTGCCCTCAGGCCCCTCCACACGGCTGCGGCATTGCTGTCACACTGTCCCCGAGCCGTGCTGGGCCAACACACTCACATTTACTCATTTCAATCCTTCCCCATAACTCAGCCTCTCCCGCTCCTCCCGAGCTCCCAATCCTGCTCCGAATGCCCCGATTGCTGGGGAAGATTTAGTGCAGCTGCAGGGGAACGGCAGCGAGTGTTTGATCTCTGCAAGGGCAGCAGGAAGCGTTAGCAGTTAATCCTTTGAAGCTCTGCTGTACCCTAAGCCTGCCTAATCGTTTTTGTTTTAGGCTTAAAGGACTTCGGAGATGGGGATGAGGAGAGCAGGGCCAAGCCATTAAGAGAGCAAGGAGGAGGGAGGATGAGGAGGGGACCAGAGAGAGGAGCCCAGCAGTGGAACCAGGTGGGATCTTTGGGACTCAGATCTGTGTTGTTGCACCAAGGGAGGAAGAAGGTTCCCCCTGCCAGCTCCACCACAGGAGAAAAACTTCCATGAAACTGCCACTGCTCCATCAGAGAACCCAGTGCTTGGGCCATGGGGAGGCACTGGATTAACAGAGCATGGAAATGACATCTGGGAGCAGGGACAGGTAGGAATGAGCCCAGCACTTCGAGCAGATGTGCTTTAAAACTTCCAGAATTCATTAGGCTGGGCAGGAGAGCTGCTGCTTCCCTGGAATAACCCAGCACGTTCCTTTGGAGCACAAAATACAACAGGATGAGATGGCTTTGAAACAGGAGAAATGCACTGGTTTGTCTGGGAAATGAGCAGGAGGTGACAGGAGCCGAGGTGATTCCCTTTGGATGAGGGGCTCATTTTACAGCTGAACCATTTCCAGTGTCGTCAGCCCCCACATAAAGATGAGAAAAAGGGGAATGATTTGATAGGAAAGAGAATGAAAGACAAAAGGTGAAATCCTTCAGGGTGGCTGCTGGAGCTGAACCTCCTGGAAAGAGAACAAACCCAGCAACTCCTGGCTCTCCACTCAGGAAGAATTTAAATATCCACCCAGGCACACCTGTACCAAAGGGAATCCTAGAAAAAAGAACAGGGAAGATTTCCACCAAGAGAATTCACCCAGCAGGAAAAACTGTCCCAGATTCCCCCTTTGTCAGAAGGGAAAAAGCTTGGCTGAAAATAAGGAAAATGGTGAGGGATTGGTGGCAGGGATGAAAATCTTGGAGTGGCCTTTTTTTGCAGGAATGGGATGGGTTTTCCACAGTAGCTCCAAATTCCAGGAATGGGAGAGCAGAAGAACCCTGTCCCTGTTTCCATGGATGGCCCCATTCCCACTGCCCAAATCCCTGGATCAGTTAAAGCCAGAGCCATCCCGGGACCACGGAATGAGGCTGTGAAACCTGAGCTCTGGGCGCCAATGGGAAAAGCACCTGGAAACACAAACCCCCTGAGCAGAACGAGGCCCAAAGCCAAGAATCCTCTGGACAAGAGTAAGGAACAAGGAGCATCCGAGTCTGGTTCCACGTGGGGCTTCCTGAAGGGGACAAGGAGACCAGAGGTGACAAAGCTCCACAGCCATGGGAATCCCTTCATCCCAGAAAAAGCACGGCCAGCACAGGGAACGGAGTTTGAGGCATTTCGGAGCAAGCCCTTTCGCTGAAAAGCAGGAGCCAATTCCCACGTCTTGCACTCCTGGCTCCTCCTTGCCCTTTCCTCTTCAGGAGGAAGAATCTAATCTGTGGGTCACACGGAGAATCCCCCTAAATAAAAAAATCATTGACAAAGCAGGAGTTCTGTGGAGAGGACTCCAAACTCCAGCACAGCCCCCGCTTGAGGCTCCACAGGGAATGAAGCCAAAGCCCCAGACGTGCTCAGGAGGAGCTGCTGGAACTCTGCTGGCACTGGGAGCCAGCAGCACATCTGAAACAATCAGATAAAGAGATCACATCAAAACAGATGTGGAAAAACACTCTGGCTGCCAGGCCTTTGAATTCAATAACCAATTCCGCTGAGAGCCTTCCCAGGGAATTTAATAATGCTGTAAAAATGAAGTGTGGGTTACAAAAAGGTGCATTTGTTTTCTGGAGAGTTTTGTCTTATCTCTCTGCAGGCCAGGCAGCAGCAGCCAGTGGCTTTACAAGTGATAGGGAAGAGTTTCCATCTCCACCACTAAAGCAACTTCCTGTTATCAGAACTTCATTTACAGGAAATTCTTTCTGATATAAAGGAGGACCACAAGCTCTGGTGGTGAAAATTAAGATGGTAATCACAGCTCCTGAATTAGGATTTGAATGTTAACAGGGAAAATGGGCAATAACCCAGGCTGATCCCATTGCCTGTTGACTCAAAGCAGGGAAAAACCCTGATGCAGAAAGCATCAACAGAATTCCCACATGCCCGAGACTGACAGGCAGGAGAGCAGCTCAAGGACACACATCTTCCCAGAGCTTTTCCATCAGGCATTTAAGGCCAAACCCCTGGCTCAACGTCCATTTGTTCACCTGCTCCAAGCCTGGAAACCAAGGGGTTCCCTCAGGGTGGGAAAAATCCCACCTGGCAGCAGGAATACGGGGCGGGTGCAAGGCAAGAGAGGCGGGATCCAGCACTGCTTCCACAGGGTGCAGGAGCATCCTGGAGGAAGGGAAGAGCAGGATAAACATTCCCTTTACCTGCTCTGCCATAGGAAAATCCCTATGGAACAAAGCTGATCCTTGGAGTAGATCTTGACTCCCACTAAACACAGCCATGCTGAGCTCGATGCCTGGGATTCATCCCTGCCCTGGGGATTGCAGGGAATGTCTGGGAGCACGGGCAGGGGAATCTGCAGAACTGGAAACGTTCGAGCCTGCAACAAAAACCTTCTGCTGTGGCTGGCACAGAGCTCCACAGCAGTGTCCTGGGAGCACAGTTATGGATCAGCTTTGCCTCCTCAGGGCAGCTTGAACACCTCCTGATTTGTGATGTGGCCCCTGATGCAGGAGACTTCCTCTGGAAGGGCGTGGGATGCTCCTGCTCTTGTGCAGGGAACAACCACGGAGTTTTATGGTAACACCAGGATCTGCTTCTAAAGGAAACCAGAACCCTGCTGTTTATTTCAGGGGTTTAAATTCTGCCAGGCAAAGTGTTCCGAGTTATTCCAAGAGCAGGACATTTTTATTTAAGAAATTCCCTTAATCCGTTATCAAAATCCTTTGAGCCACAACAGCTTCCCGATCCCCCAATCCCTCGGATAACACAGCTCACTCCCAAGATGTTTATTTACCAATAACCATTCCTCTAGGCCAGGCTTACCAGCCAGTATCTTTATCCCAGGGATCATGCTAAGTCCCCATCTGACAATCTTATTTCTCCCGGGGAATTACAAAGGCAGGAATTTAGGAAACAGCGTTTTTTGTTTTCACAGCCCGCTCAAAGCAACTTTATTTTTCCCAAGTTGCTGAATGAACCAACTGCCAGGAGAACGGCACAAGAATGAACAGAAATGTTCCATCCCCAAGGGCCACAGAGCTTTGCAGTGATCAGAGGGAATGTGCTGGGAGGGGGGATGCTGATCCCAGATCCAGCAGTTAAGAGAGTTGGGAATTTCTGTCCAAACACTGCCGGGATTCCTCTAGAAATCAACTTCTATTGTGCAAAACTCGTTAAAAAATCAACCAGTATTGTCCTGTGGTTATTCCAAGCATGCTGTAACTGGTCTCTCACAGGATCAACCCCAAGAGGCTTTTTATTTTACAAGACTTTTATTCTGTCTCACAGATTTGACTATTACAGCAGGAAAATTATTACAAGTGACTCGTAACATTTAGTTCCAAATAAAAGTAGAAAAACACAAAAAGGATGAAGGAAAAGTTAAACGAGATGTGATGGCTGTTTTAAGAGCACAGAAAAAAGTTTATAAAAATACATCAGGATCAAGGATTCTGCAGCCAAGTTTTGGTTCAGTTACGATTTTGACACCACAGAGTCACCAAGGCTGAGGCTGGATGGGACCTCTGGGTCCCCCTGCCCCAACCTCTGCCCAGGCAGGACCACCTGGACCCCAGGGCTGTGTCCAGGCAGCTTCTCCAGGGATGGAGACCCCACAGCCTCCCTGGGCAAGCTGTGGCAGGGATAAAGAAGGGTTTCCTCCTGTGCAGAGGGAGCCTCCCGTGTTCAGTTTGTGCCCGCTGCCCCTGCCTCCTCTTCACACCCGCCAAGCTCCCCTGAGCCTCCTCCTTCCAGACTGAACAGTCCCAGATCCCTCAGGTTTCCTCACAGGAGGGATGTTCCAGTCCCTTCCCCTCTGCTGGACTCTCTCCACTCTGTCCCTGCCTCTCTTGGACTGGGGAGCCCAGAACTGGACATGATTCTTGAAGGATTCTTGGATATTCCCTGGCTCCCTCAGGCCCTTCTCCCCTCCTGGTGTAATCCCACGGGACCTTTCCGAGCAGATCTTTGGAGAGCTCCAAGTCTGCTCTCCTGCAGCCCAGGGTGGAGCTCTTCCCCCTCCCTCCTGCCCTCAGGACCCTGAACTCACCCCCCCATGGCCACTGCAGCCAGAGCTGCCTTGGATCTCAGTTTGGGGGGGCCAGCAGAGCCCCCCTCTGTTGGCTCCTCTGTCACCTGGAGTTGGGATTCACCACCAATCCACTCAAGGAGCCCCCTGGGCTGCTCCTGTCCTGCTGTGTTATCCCTCCAGCAGTGGCTGAACTCCCCCACGAGGACCAGGGCCTGCAAATTCCAACCCGAGGCTGCTCCTGTCTGTGGAGGGTCTGATCCCCTCATTTTCCCACTGAAATGTCACCTTTCCCTGTCCCCTCTTTAATCCACGAGCTCTCAGCTGGCTCCTCATCCATCCCCAGGCACTCCGGCTGCTCCCCCACACTAAGGACAACTCCCCTTCCTTGTTCTCCTTCCTGAAGAGCCCCCAAAGGCCACCCCCAGAATACTGAAAACTCTTCACTGCAAAGGTGGTAAATCCAAGAGCACGTAAAAGGCAGAATTGAAACAGAAGAAGGGGAGGAGGATGAGTGTGTGTGTGTGTGTAAAGTCTATTTTATGGCAAACTTCCAGTCCTTTGGCCACTATAAAGCAAAATCAGTGGATTTCATATAAATTCTCTGTATAAAGGAATGTCTATGAACTGTGTACAGTATGGCCCAGAATAAACATCTCATCTTCAGGCTAATAGAGCTCCTCACAGAGGAAAAGAAGGTGCTTAGGTCATGGTTCATCTTCCCAATAAAATACTGTCCGCAATTGGACTAGTGCCCCAAAATACCTTTTCAGGAACAACAGGAATTCCTTTAATGGAAAGGAAAAGCAGTGGCTGCCCAGGCTGGGGGAGCAGGAGCTGGGCTGGGGCCTCAGGGCTGCACTGCTGCTTTCAAGTCTGTGTGGTTGATGGGCAGGGGATGAGCCTCGGTGTTGAACACCCAGTCGTCCAGGGACAGCACATCGTCCTCACAGAACAGCAGGTACAGGTACCTGGAGCCACAGCACACGGACACAGAGGGGTTACAGCGGCGCGGGGGCACCCCAGGCAGGCACAGGCAGCAGGACTGGCCACAGCGGCACATCCCTGACTCCCTGGGACGTCACCCCCTTCCCACCTAACCCAGCTCTGACCCGCAGGGAAGTCCTTTAAACCCAGCAGGGACCTCGGGAGTGCCAGTGACAGCAGCGGCCCTACAGCAGGACACCCCCAAAGCTCTGCAGCACCCACTGCCCTGCCCAGCTTCCCCCACAGAACGGGCTGGGCTGGAAGGATCCTTAAGGATTTCTCTCATTCCAGCCCAAGGACTCCTCCCACTCGAACAGAAGACTTCCCCTCATTATCTGAGACTCGTTAAGAGAAGCTGCAGGAATTCTGCTGCTCTGAAAGGCCCCTGTGACACCAGACTTACTTCAGGGTCTCTGCCAGGAAGAAGCTCTGCTGCATGTTGTCGTGGCTGGGGGTGGTGGTGTAGACATCTCGGATGCCAGAGAAGCCAGCTTCCACTCTGCAGTGCTTTTCCAGGGCCTGAGAAAGGGAAAAAAGCCCTCAGCAACACACAGCAGGGTGGAGTGACCCATTAATCATCATCAGGTGCATCCCAAGCCAGCTTTACAAATCACATTCCAGGTTTGAGGAGTGTGGTGATTACTCCAGACGCTGGGAATCATGCTGGCTCTAATGGAACAGCCGGGGAAACATCAGCCACCTCAGTGAGGGGAGGGGTGGACCTGGACACCACACAAAGAGCAAAGCCACAGCTCCAGGGGCAGCTCCAGCTGCCTGCAGAGCCTCCTTCCCAGGGCAGCACCCCAAGTTCTGCCACTCAAACAGCCCCTGCCAGGCCGTGGGGCAGCAGCCAAGGGGATATTCCATGGGCTGGGAATGGGGCAGGGACTTCCTGGCTGTGGGGTCTCTGTGGGTAGGACACAGGACACAGGACAGAGGCAGCTCTGCTGGTTTTCCCTAACTACAAACCAGTGGTGCTGGATCTCCAGGGGTCCCCAACACCAGCTGAGTCCTCTTCCATCCATGGCAGCTTCTCCTGATGGCAGTGAGGCCCAAAGGGGGCAGGGAAACAGCCACACTCAACTGAGCTACTTTGGCTATTCCTGCCCCATTCCTAACGGGTTTGAGATCCTGTGCCATTCCCAAAGGGTTTGAGAACAGTTTGGGTTGAAAGGGGCCTTAAAGATCACCCAGTTCCACCCCCCTGCCATGGCCAGGACACCTCCCACCAGCCCAGTTTGCTCAGAGCCCCATCCAACCCGGCCTCGAGCATCCCCCGATGCATCCCAGCGTTGAACACAATTTCAGTACCTCCTGCTCCTCCCGCTGACCAAATCTAAGATTCGTGCAGGAACCCAGCCCCCTGCAGAGCTCTGCGACCTCTCCAGCCTTACCTTGACCACCTCCCAGCCCCAGAGCCTGTACTTGGGGTCGTGGGTGAGCCTCCAGAGGTACATGTAGCTCTCCACCACCTCAGGCCTCAGGATGTAGTAGCGCTCGCTCAGCCGCGTGGCCATGGCCTCGCTCCCGGCGTCGAAGCGAAAGGCCTCGGGGCCCAGTTTGGTGTCTGGACAGAGACCACACACGTGCACTGGTCACTCGGAGGGGGACACCAGCAAAGAGACCAGCCAGGTGTTTTTGTGCTGCTCAGGATGCCAGTGTTTGTGTGAGGCCTGGTGAGGCTTTTCTCCTGCAGCCTCCCTGGGGAGAAGGCATCAGGATGATGGGAAAGGCTTCACCCACTTCACTGGGGGTTTATAAATAAAACATTAAGGGTGTGTTGGTGTTTTTGAGTTAATCCCAGCCTCTTGCAAGCACTATCCAGCACTCAGATCCCGACTTTCAACACCAACCCCTCCCTGTCTGAAAAACAGGGAAACAGCACAGAGGTTGCCCCTGAGGGTGCCCAGAGAAGCTGTGGCTGCCCCATCCCTGGAAGAGTCCAAGGCCAGGAAGGAGCAACCTGGGACAGGGGAAGGTGTCCCTGCCCATGGCAGGGGGTGGCACTGGGTGGGCTTTAAGGTCCCTCCCAGCCCAAATCCCTGCATGACTCTGTGGTGATCCACCAGGCTCCCGTGGCTGTGCCTACCCCAGGGCTGTGTTTCAGGGAGCCATTTTCTCCCTGGTTGTTTTGCACACCTTCCCCGGGCCCTCCGTGTGCGTGGGGATGTGACAGCGTTTGCTGGGAGCTGGGGTCACAGGCACAGCCACTCTGCAGAACCGGGGCAGCCTGCTCTGTCCTGGCTGAGCTGGTGGGAATTGCTGGAGGTGAGAACTGGCTCCGGGCACTCACAACCACAGGGCTGTTAGTTCAGATGGCTCGGTTTAGTTCTGTAAGTGCTGCACGGGGAAGAGTTATTTGCAAACATCATTTCAGGTTAGTTTGAAGTTTGTTGGGCAAACATGCTGGACACCAGCTGCCAATCTGGGCCTGCTGCTGTGGGGAAGGTGTGGAGCAATCCCTGGAAGCAGCCAGTGCAGACAGACCTGTGCCTGACAAGGTCCTGGAAAGCTGCCTGCAGTCTCACAGGAGCTGCAGAGGTGCCTACAAAGAAAGGAGTGGTGTCCAGAGCAGCTCCTGCAGGCAGAGAACCAACCCAGCCCCTCACCCCTCACTGCTGAGAGGAGCACAAGGAATTGGACTGAGCTTGTGAGATGAAAGCATTCACTCAGCCTCTGCTCACACAGCTGGCAGAGGCTGAGCAACTTCATTTTTCTGGTTCCTCCCAGCAGCTGCAGGTCTCCAACACCCCCCTGTTGGGCTTCTCAGCTGCTCTGCCCCATAGAGGGACACTCTGCAGTTAATCCCTGGTAATCCTCCCTTCCTGTCTGCGAAGGGATGTGGAAGGACAGGCTCAAGCTGGAGTGCTGTTGGTGCTGAGTGGGAGGCAGGAACAGGATGTGGCCCTGGGTTCACTCCCAGCTCTCCCCAGGAGCTCACAGCTGCCCGTCCCTCTGCTCCACCCAGAGCACACCTCTGTCCCTTCCAGACACCCCAGCAAGATCCCAGATGCTGCTGCAGCACGGGACAGACCTGTGGCACACCAGGCCAGCCCCTGGGGCTGTGGGGGTCCCTCCCTGAGCCCCCAGGGTTACCTGAGCGGGCGTAGGACTCGTGGCACGTGTTGGTGATCTCTGCTGCCAGCTCCAGCTGCCTCTGCCTCCTGTCCCCTGCTGCGTGCTCAGCCCCCAGGGCAATCATGCCCCCAGAGAAGCAAGCCAAGTGGCCCATCTTGTGGTCCAGGATGCCACCCCTCCACTCAGCAATGTAGGTCAAGCCTCCTGCAGACTTTTTCACCAAATGCTTTTCTATTGCCTAAAAGGATGAAAACCAAAATGTCGGGATAGTGGGCAGTAAGTAAAACTTAGTATTCCTCAGTGGACAGGAGTGAGCACCAAGGAAATCCAAAAACATTCTCGAGATCTGAAACCTTCTTACGAACAATGTCCCCCCCTAAAGAACACAGAGCAGCTCCTCACCTCCAAGGCATCGTCGTACATCTTTTTAGCTTCGGTGTCCTTCTTGTCTGACATCAGCCAGGATTTGATGAGATATTCATAAAAGCTGTCCCCAAGCCCCCCAATGGAGACGTGGTCTGCAGTGGGAAAGCCAGAAAAGAACTTCAGGTTCATGACACACAAAGAGCAATTGCTCTACAAAGGGGAAACAACCACGTCCTATTTAATGCCCTTGTTCTCTCCTTCCTCTTCCCAGCTCCCTGGGGAGAGCTTGCAGCATTTCTTTTCATAAAGGGAGAAAGGTGGGAAGTGCAATCAGAAGAAAAATGTTCTGTCATTTCACAGAGCATTGGTATCCCTTACCAGAACCATTCAGAGGTTTTATTTTACAAGTTATTTACACTGCAACGTGAGGATGCTTCCTGTTTATGAAGCCATCATCATAAATCCCACCCTCCTGAACCAAAAGCAGTGGTGGGCACTGATAGATTTCCATCCCTAGGAAGCCCCTGGGAGCTGTCTCCCTGCCTCAGGAAAGGAAGAGGAGGAGCTGGATCCCCCAGAGCTGCTCCTCTGTGGTGCCATTTGTATTCCTGGCTCACGGTGGGCTCTGTGCCCTGGGGAGGCTGGGGCTGCTGGCACATTAAAATGACAAAGTCAGGCACAGGGATGTGCCCTGAATGTTTTGTTCTGCAGAGATCAGAGTCCCAAGGCTGTCTGCTCAGAGCAGCCCCTGCCCTGACCCCACAGGAGGGTGCTGAGGGTCTGCAGTGGGAGAAGGGCCTGGCAGCTGCGGGTCTGTGCCTGGGGGGGCTGCTGGACGGAGTCCCAGCTTCCAACTGCACCCCGGGGGCAAGAGCAGCCTTTTCACTGCTCAGAGCAGTCTCATTTTCAGGAGAGCAAGACAAATTACCCTCCAGGGGCTGAGCCATCCCTGTTCATTAACAGTGCCCACCCCTGGGCCTGCACCACCCTCATTTCCCCGTCAAGCACAAGCAGCAGGTGCTCGCAGTTGCTCTCACTTTTGTTTTCCCTCTCGTTGTACACACATAAAACCCTTATTCCAAATGCTAAATCCTACCAGCAGAAGAAACCCACAGCCATGCATTTCCCTGGCCTGGAGAGCAAACATCCCTGACACTCTGTGTCCAATGATCCACGGAATAATCCATAGCAAAACAATGAGATTAAACGCATGGATTCCGTGGGAAAAAAAAGAAAAAAGAAAAAAAGAGGGCAGGCTATTTGCAAACACTGCCTGCACAGCCTGCCTTCAGAGAGCAGCTCTGTGATCCTAAGTGTGTCATTCATAAAATCACCAAAGCTGCAGCTCTGGTCCATAATTGCTTTCCATATGGCAGCAGCTTTGGCAGCGTTTGCCTCCCAGGCACTTTGCATAAACAAATCCCTGCTTCCAGCAGGGCACTGGGATTTCATTTTCCAGAGGTAACCACTGCACTCTGAGAGGTGCAGCACAGCCTCTTCATTTCCAAGACGTGCTCATTCAGCCAGGTCAAAGATGCACCTTTTGAGAAAATCACAGCAATTTCAAGAAAAAACGGCTTCCTGCAAAGAGCTTTAATGACAAGAGAGAAAATGAGAGCCTGGCAGCTCTGGGGCCAGGCTGCAGCTGCCTCCCTGCTTTGGGCCTCTTCTGTTTCTCACCAGCAGCACCTGAGATGCAGAAGGGGCTGATCCCTCTTTTTTCCCTCCCTGGAATATGGATTCAGACCACAAGGTCATATCCTGAGCCTGTGAGAGTCTGTCTGGCAGTCAGGAAATTTCCAGGCCTTGGGCAGAAATCTGCCTGCCCCAGAACAAGTGGTCAGAGGCTGCTTTTAACATGCTCTGAAAAGCAGAGCCCCCCTTTAGCAGGTTCAGGACAATGAAGTGAAGTCTGCAGACAGAAAACAGAATTAAATTCGTGGCAGAAGGGATGGGTGTTGTACCCAGCTGGGGTGAGAGCTCCTCAGGCTCCCAGAGATTCTGTAAGGATCACTTTTGGGGCAGCCAGGCACTTCTCCTCCTCCCCTCAGCACCTCTGAGCAGGCAGAACTGATGCCAAAATCTGCAGGGTGGAACTGGGAGCTGCCATCAGGAATAACCTAAAGGAAGGGGAACCTCAGGGAGCAGCAGGGGACGGGAGATCAGCTCTGCAGACACAGAACAACAACTCTGCCCAGACAAGTGCTGAACTGCTGAAAAGGGATGGGGTAACTCTGAGCATCAATTCATGGGATGAACTTTTTTTTTTCCTCAAGGCACCAAAGGACAGCTCTGGTTTAATGGGATAACTGTGACCATCCCAGACACTCTGCTGGGACATCTTTCCACCCAGCCCTGCCAGTCAGAGGTGCTGATGTGGCAGCTCAAGGTCAGGGATTGCTCCCAGCCAGAGCTCTGGCCCTGCCTCAGCCACCAGAGCCAGAATGCAGCAAGGAAAGGTCTGGAGTGATCCAGCCCAGCAAAGGAGCCCTGGGGACACCAGGCAATGCAAGGACTCCAAGGAACCTGCTAAATAACAGATGTAATCTGCTCAAACCAGCTGCTGCAAGAAGAGACTTCTCTTTGACACAGGAGCATCAAATCCAGCAGCCAAACCAAGCAATCGATACCAGAGCAGGAAGGGGAGGTCAGAGGTCAGGGCACAGCACAGCAGCAGCAGCATCTCCAGCTCCTGCCAGAGGGGAACCTCTGCCCTGGGTGGCCCCACAAGAGGGGCACAGTCTCTCCCCTGGGTGAGGAAGGGGCTGGCTGTGTACCCCTTCCCTGGGTGCACTGCTTCCAGAAATCCCCTCTCTTTCCAAGACCTTTCCTGATTGCTGCTCCCCTTTCACACCACAGCAATGCCCACATCTCCAGTGCTGGGTTCCCAACAGGAGAGAAGAAAACATTCTTATCTCAGCCTTCCTTCACCAAACCACACTCTGCAGAAGCACCATGGTAACAGGAACATGAGTGCACACAGGAGAATTCATCCCTGGATCCGAGGGGAATCCAGGACTCCTCTCCAGGTGGTCCCTCACTTGCTCAGCCCACTCCAGAGCTGAGTCTCCCCGTGCTCCCCACGCAGCTCCCAAGCAGGCCCACGGCTCTGTGCACGGTCCCAAGGGAAGTTCCTGGGATCTGCGTGATGGACCAGGTGCCACCGTCCTCCCCCGTGCCAGGGAGGCCCTAATTCCCTCTCTGGAGGTGAGACACTCAGCCGGGAACAGGGCTGGTGGGATAAGTGCACAGTTCCTGACTGCACCCCACGGACTGGGCTGTGCCATCTCCTCCCAAGGTGTTTTCTTGGCTTGCTGCTCTGCCAGCGGCTGCAGCTCCCTGGGGAGCAGCGGGAGGGCTGGAAGGCTGCAGGCAGGGCTGGCACCCGGGGATACCTACGCTGCACCCAGCTCCCCGTCACGGGGCTCAGGAAGTTGGGGTACAGGCCCTGCGGCTTCTCCACCCTGCTGAGGACCCTGCGGATGTTCTTCACCTGCGAGAGAGCAGAGACGAGGCTGTGTTACTGCCCTGCGGCCACAGCTGCTGCCCTGCACCCTCCCTGCCGCCCTCCTCCCGTGCTGGGCCCAGCCTGGAGCGCCAGGAGCGGGCAGGGCCCAGGACACGGCCGGGCCGTGGGAGCTGCCTTTGGCCGGGGGCTCCCCGGCGCCATCTTCACCCAGCTCTGTGGGCTTTTCCAGGTGGGTCTGGACACCCTGCAAGGCCCCGGCTCAGAAGCAATCCCGGGACACCTTGTCCTTCCAATACCTAAAGGAAGTTGGGAGGGGCTTTTCACAAGGGCAGGGAGTCACAGGACAAGGGAATGGCCTTAAGGTGAAGGAGGTCAGGGTGAGATTGGATTTTGGGAAGAAATCCTTCTCTGTGAAGGTGCTGAGGCCCTGGCACAGGGTGCCCAGAGAAGCTGTGGCTGCTCCTGGATCCCTGGAAGTGTCCCAGGCCAGGCTGGACGGGGCTTGGAGCACCCTGGGATGGTGGAGGGTGTCCCTGCCTGTGTCAGGGGTGGGATGGGATGATCCTCAAGGCCCCTTCCAAACCCAAATCTGCTTCTCTGACTGGGGATCTGGGTGGAAATGTGAAACATGAGAGATGCAAAGGGTGATTTTTTCCATGATCCAAAGGGAAAGGAGTGGCAGGGATGAGTGACTCACCCAGCACTTAAATCCACCATGTGGTCACTTCACATGATGAATTGGGGCCTTTAATTTCACCACCAGACAGTCCCTTTAATACCCCAGAACAGCCCTACTTAACTCTCCAAACCCTCCCTTGGTTTCACCCCCATTAAATCCAATTCCCTTAAGGGACCCACTTCAATTCCATGCAGCATAAATATTCTATTATAACCTACAGAGCACTTAATACACTCTAAACCTTTTATAAAATGAGACCATTTGCAGGCCAAAAGCTGGCTACAGACTTAAGTCTGTGCTTCCAAGGAAGTTGTCAAGCTCCATAATATTTACTGGAGTTTAGGAGCTCAGCATATTAATGACAAATTTGAATAAAAGACACAGATGGACTTTAATTCTTGCTAAAATCACCCAAGTCCCAAACTGAGAGCTAATGACTTGAGCTGTTCCTGTGAAGTAATTTCCCACAGGATGGGCTGTTTGAGCCCACTTCATCCCACATTTTCCCTCTCGGAGGGTGCTGGGATGACTCTGATCTGTCTTCTGTGCACACAGCAGCCCAGCAGAGTCCATTAGGAAGGTTTTGCCCTTTTTCCCTCCGTGGGCTTAGGAGGAAAAAGGGAAAGCCCTGGGGACAGAGGTTTGACCCTGGCTCAAAATGCCTGGAATGCAGATGCAATTCCAGTTTTTAGTAGTGCATCTCCAGTGTTTTCAGTGCTCATCTCTCCCCCCACCACCCCCCTCCCTTCATTCCCCTTATTTCCAGAGCTATGATCCCTTTCCTGGCCTTTCCTCAGCTCCCCCTCCCTCTGAGCCATTTGTCATTATCCCTGTCCTCAGGAATTTCAGACTTGTCTCTTCATTTCACATCACCACTCTCTCTTTCTCTTCCCAGAGATTTTCCTGGGTTTCTTGTTCCCTTCTCCCTCTGCTTTTCCCTCCTGCTCCCCGCTCTGGGATATTCCTGCTGCTCACCCCACCCTAAATACTTTCCACACACCCCACCCTAGCCCCACTCTGCTCTCCCGCCTTCTTCCTCCTCCTTCTTCCTGTCTCTTCTTCAAATTCCCTCCTTGTTTCACAGCTGACAGACCTGCACTGGACATACCCTGGAAAATCATAATTTTTGAGGTTCTTTTGGCAATCCTGTCTGGCTTTGCCCCACTCCAGACAAGCCCCATTTCCCTTGGGCTCGTGGGGGCAGTTTGGATTCTCCCTGGGACAATCTGCCTCCCTCCAAGCAGCTTCCTGAGGGATGTGACTGGATTCACCCAGATGCTCTCACAGGCACTAAGAGATCAGCTGTGGAGCCAAAACCCACGAGGTAATTACTGATATTATTACTATTCATCTGCAATATTAACACATTTGCAGCTAAAGCTGCACCAAAGGATGCAGGAAGCCAGGCCCTTCCCTCAGTAACCCCTGCAGGAATCCAAAATCCTGCTGGCTGCAGCACCACAGTTAATGCCAGAGCCGGGAAGCTCTGCGAGCCCAAGGCACTGCTGGAGATCCCAGGATGAACCATTCCCTGGGCCCTCTGCACCCTCTGATGCCTTCATCTGGCTGGGTCCTCGCCCGAGTAAAGCTGGGACAACTGCACACACGTTGGGAAAAGCACCCCAGGAGGGCGAGGAGCTGAACCCATCCCAGCCCCAGCTGGGGTTACTTGCCTTTTCTGCAAACACAGGGTTGCCAGAGAGCTCGGAGAGGTGCAGGAATTCCAAGTGCAAGGTACCAAACTCGGCCAAGATGCTGCTTCCAGCTGAAGCCCAGCCCCAGCTCCAGCTCATGCCGCTGCAGGGAGAGAGAAGGGAGCCCTCAGTGCCAGGGAAACACTGCCAAAAACTGGGATCCCCCTGCCCCAGGGCAGCTCTGGCTTTGCTGTGTCCATGTGCTGCTCCCCAGCTGGGTGGACACACAGATTTTTAGGATCAGTTCCAGTGGGATGGAGCTGTGGTTTTACAGAGATTTTTAGGATTGGGATAACACACAGACTGCACTTTTTGTGGGACAGGAAGCCCTCCCGAACATCAGCTGGAAGGCAGCTCTGCAAAAGCACTGACAGCCTGCCCTACACCAGGTATTTTGGGATAAAACCTGTCCCTGGGCTGAACTCTCACACCTCCAGTGTCCCACAAAACCACCCAAGCCGGTGTTCCATGGAGAACCCAGCCTGTCCCTCAGCACTTGTCTGTGTGTGCACCTGGACTGACATTCCCAGGGGGATGAAAACAGCAGGGACAGGGGAAAGATGCCCCTGGGCAAACCTGGCTGCCAGGAAAAGCCCTGGGGAACCCTGACAGGACAAATGTGACCCCGAGAATGCTCTGCAGGAACAGGAGGGCCAGCAGGGCACTGCAGGAGGTGGCACACACCGTGTGACTGATCCACGAAGTGTCCCCACCCCTGTATGACACTCTGGGATCCCTTCTCAGTTTCTCTTTGACTTCCCTGCCAAATCCATGCCCAGAGAGGGATCAGCACTGGAGGAAAGCAGAGAGTGGGTTCTGGGGATGAGCAGGGCATTATTTGTCCCTTAAAGAAAACCCAGCAAAGGACAGGGGAGGGCAGAGGCTCTGCCAGCCTCACCCTTGGAGCTGCTTTTACATCCAACCACTTCCTCCTTGCATCCCCCTGCAAATCCCAGCTCTGGGCCTCTCTGAAACCCTCCAGGCAGGAAAACATCCTGAAGGATACAGGGCTGTAGGCAAGGACTTGGTCCCACAGCAGCCTCTGCAGGTGCTGGCCCAGGGCAGTGTGGCTGAGCCACCTCAGCTGTGGCAGTGGCTTCGATCTTCCATCCCTGTGCAGTCAATCCCGAGGAGGTGGCAGCTCTCCCGGGATGGGGAGGGGTGGGGGTGACACTAGATGGCGCCGGGAAGCTTGGCTGGGAGAAGGGTTTGTTGTTTACAGGAGCTCACAACTAATGATCTTGCTGAGAACGATTAAAAAAACCCCCCCCCCCCCCCCCCCGGCAAAAAAAGAAGTTTCCCTGCGTGTGATGTAGAAAGAAGCACTGCAGGTCCTGAGCTGTTTGTTTGCCTCCAGACGTGAGCTAAGCAGGGAGTTCACACTGCTCCAAACTGCTCAGTCACTGCCAGGCTCGGCCTGCCCTGCAAACCCCCCTGGTGCTGCAAACACCGAGGGCAGCTCCCGGGGCTCCCCAAAACCCCCGGGGGTCCTGCCAGCAACGCCCCCGAGCAGGGAGAGGGTCCTGTGTGAATTCCAGCATGGAATAACCCACACTGCACAGCTCTGCTGGCCCTGGCAGCAGCTGGGGAGCTGAACAAGGCCGGGGGCCTCACACCCAGGAAAACCCAATGGCTTCTCCTTCCTTTCCTGCTCTGCAGGGACCTTGTCACCAACGCAGCCCCACAACAGAGCTCAGCTCAGCCCAGCAGGGCTGCGCCTGTTGGGACAGCAGCTCTGTGGGCTCACAGGGACCCACACAGCCCCCTCCCGGGGATCTGCCCTCCCAAAAAGCACAGCCAGGCACTGCTGTGCTGCTGGGAGCCCCAGCTCTGGGTTAAAAAACAGCGCCAAGCTCATGGAGAGGAAACAGAGCCCGTCTGACCCCGTGTCCCGGGGTGAAAGAGCAGCCTGCAGTGACCCCCCGCAGGAAAACATTTTTCCAGCGTTGCAGACTGGGCAGGCTGGGTGTGCACAGCTGCTCTGCTCTGTGACATCCCAGAGGAAGCTACCGTTGGAAGGACCTTGGCCTGCAAGGGAAAAGAACATGCCCAGAACCTTCCTTATCTCCCAGATAAGGGGGACTGAAATGTGGGATCATCTCCTGCCCTCGTGCAGATCCAAAGCAGCAAAGCTGTGCCAAGTCAAGAGGGGGGCCAGGAGAGGATGATGAGGAAAAACCTGGAGGCACAGAGGGGTTGGGGGAGAAGGAAAGCAGGGCCAGGGAAACAGCACAGGAGGCACTGGGACAGAGATCCCAGGGCAGCACCCAGAGAGCAGCTGGAGGAGACAAAGCCCTCCAGGAGCTGGCAGACAAGGTGGCAGTGGGAGCAGCAGGATGGAAAAGAAGCCTGTGTGAGACAGGACACAGTGCCAGGGGGACAGGACAGTGCCAGTGGGATGGGACACAGGGCCAGTGGGACACGGGCAGCCACAGGGAAGCACACCAGCAGAGGAGGAAAGGGCGACAGCAAGAGATAAAGCTGTGGAGGAGCTTTACGGGGGGGCTGTCGTTGTGCTTGGGCCCTCAAAAATGTCTTTGCACAATTGACTCAGTGCCAGGGGGGTGTTTTCCTTTGAAATTTCTGAGTGTCATTCTTCACCCACCCCCCCCAGCTGCCAAGAACAGAGGCCACCCATGCTGCAGGAGTCTCCTCCTTTTGGGATGATGAGGCCTGTCTGGAATTAGCACATCCTCACAAAAGCAGAACGGGAGAGAGAATTCCTTGTTGCAGAACTCTCCAGGGCTTTGCTTTGGCCCTGGTGTTGGGGTCAGTGTGGTCCCACGGCGTCACCTCGCCCCCCTCTGCTCCCACTTCCACACTGAGTAATTCCCTTCCCCTTTGGCTGCTCCTCGTGTTCCTGCAGCAGTTCAGGCTGTGGGTACAGCTCCCCTGATCCCTGCTCCCACACCAGCTCCAGCCCTCCCAGCAGTTTCCCAGCCCCAGAGCCAGAGCTCCAGGCAGTAACAGGGGTTGGGATGTGGGCTCAGGGCCGGGCTGATTTTCTTTGCTCTCAGTCAAGGTCATCAACAAAACATTTTGGGAATGTCTGGGCAGACAAAGGCTGTTTCGATTGTCCTCACAAAGGGCAGGGGAGGGTTTGGCATTTCTGTGAAAGGTTAGTCTATGCAGAGTCTTTATCAGGCACGGAGGAAGCAGGATGTCTCTTCTGCAGAAAAAGGACAATTATAGCCCTGGTGGTGGCTCAGATTGTCACTGGGATCATGAGGGGTGACACTGATATTTGAGCAGCGGAGCAGCCTGAGCCAAATATTTGGAAGTTCTGTGCTTTGCAGAGCCAAAGAGGAGACGTGGGCTAAGGGCTGAATAATGGCTCAGGGCTGCCGGGGCTCTCGGGGACACAGCCAGGCTGAGGGCTCTGTTCTGCATCCTCCCCCCTTGCCAGCAGCAGAACTGCCAGCCAGTCCCACCCTCTCCCTTTCCCAGCTTTTCCAAGCATGGATAAATTCCCGTGCATCTCGCTGGGCACACGGCAAAAACCCAGGCCAGGAGCAGACTCCAAAACAACCTCCCAGGAAATGAGTGAGGAAATAAACGCTGCAGCAGCAGGGAGCCCCGGGAGGGGCAGAGCAGGAGACCGGACAGCCCCAGCAGGGTCGCACACAGCTGGGTGTGACCCGAGCCACTGCAAGCTCTGCCAAGGCGCCACAAAGGAGCCCCGGGGCTGTGCAGGAGAGGGGGCAGCTCCGAGGGGCTGCTGCTGGTCCTGCTCCTTCCCAAACACCCAGCACCAACAGGAAATGCTTTTACGAGCACGTGTGCCTTGCCTGCCCAGGTTGATGACTCCCCGTGGGATTCCAGTGGGGGTGTTGAAGGCTGGCAGGAGTTTCTCTCCCAGTTCCAGAGCTTTACTCCTGAACACCTGTTAGGAGGAGGAGGGAGGGTCAGTATGTGATGGGCTGCTGGTGAAATGAGTCACACGGGCTTCTTTCAAACCCTCGTTTTCAAACACAACCTTACACAAACCTGGAGTGCTGCTCTCTAAGAACCCCCTGTTCCAGGTGCTGCTGCCCTGCTTCCCCTGCAGGACAGATCTGAATCAGGAGCTCACTGAACTGTGGCATCTCTTTGAATTTCCTCTAAAATCTACCCTAACCCAGTGCAAACCCTGCCAAACCCTAACCTGGACCAGAGCAGCTCCCAGCAGCCCAACACCCTGTGATCTGAACTGATCCAAAGGGCACTCTCCAGATTCTTCCCATGCCCAGGATGGCAGAGAACACGAGCAGGGGAAATGACCGAGTTCAAATCAAGAGAAGCTTTTCCAGGCTGAGGCACTGCTGGATTTACAGCATGAGTTTGCCCAGCTCGTGTCACCTCCTGCTGCAAAAACCATGATTTCCAAGGAACCATCTTCTCCTTGTGACTCTCTGCCAGGAAGGATTCATGGTTTCAAGGCTAAGCTGCTCCTTTTCCATCTGCAAGGCCTCACTTTTGGGCTTTCAAGTCAAATTACAGCTTGCAGCACAAAGCAACCACACACAAATATTTGGGGACAAACTGATACAAGCACTAATCTTTGCTCCAGAGATTAGTCCTGATCAAGAGAAGCCTGTAAGTGACTTAGGAGATAAAGCCCAAGCCTTTTACCTCTAGCCCTGTCGTGGTGGGTCTCAGAAAGCAGGAATGTATTGCTCTAAAAATACAGCACAGAGGAAACCTGAGCTCTCCTGGGGGCTGGCAGAGCTCTGATGCTCTCAGGAGGAAGCAGGGGGTGGGTTCAGAAGGGAAAGCAAAAGACAGGGCCTTGGCTTTTGCCTTTCAGCCCAGTGACACTGCCTGGGTACATGACAGCACTGCCCCAGCTGTGCTGGACTTCACGGGGTCACTGCTGGAGTTTTGGGTTTAGTGTGGTGTCTTTTTGCTCTGTTGAGCTGAAACCTGTGGAAATTGTCACTCAGACAGACTCTGAGCCGGGGCACTGAGTCTTTGAGAGTTTTCCCTGGAGGGAAATCACAGAGAGGAGTCGTTCCTGGCACTCATTTCAAATGCAGGCACTGTAACAGAGCTGCTCCTGTGGCTCCCTGGATCAATGGGGTCACTATGCAGGAGCCACCCCACCAGAGCTGGGCTCTCATTCAGGGCCAGTCCTCACAAAACTCCCCCCTGAGCCAGAGTTTCTGCTCACCAAAGGCTTCCAGGGCAGAGGAATAATCTCCTCATCCAGCTGTAAAATTCCAGCCCAGCCACATCATAAACCAGATTGTGGCATCCTGCCAGGCTGGGGAGAAAGGAGGGCAGTGGAAATGAGTCCTGCTTTATCCAGGACTCCAGGGGGATGGAGCATCCACCCAAAGGGATGGGACACCCGGCCCGACCTGCTGGGCACGGGGACACTCTGTGGGAGCTGTGTCACTTTGTCACGGGGGCTGGCAGGACAGGAAGGTGGAATCCCAGAAGGGTCTGGGGCGGGAGGGACCCTGAAGGTCAGCTCATGCCCCACAGGCAGGGACACCTGCCTGCAGTGTTCCCTGGCACCCTGCCCTTTTTGCCACCCTCCTCCTCTGTGTCCCAGGGCTCTTTCCCTTGGAAACTCCTGCAAACACAGACTTCAGGCAGGGTCTGGAGCTCCTGCCCCCACCTGCTGCCCCTCCTCAGCCCCAGGAGCTGGGGCCAGGCTGGATGGAGGCCCCCCCACCTTGGAATGGAAAGGAACAGGTACAGAGATCCCTGCAAATGGCATTTCCCAGGGGAGCAGCGTGTGCAGCAGGAAACACCCACGGGAGAAAGGCTCTGTGCAAACGAGCCCTGCACCAGGTAATTACACCAGGCTTAATTACAGGGCCACCAGTGGTATTTCCACAGGCACGAAAAGGAAGGGTTTAGCCCCGTGGTTAGGGGGGTTCTGTGGTGCTCAGGGAAGGGCTGCAGGACAAACCTCCTCTCCAGTGAGGTAGTAGGCGGCCAGGAGCCCTCCGACGTAGCGGATGTTCACCTCGAACAGGGAGGCCTCTCCGTTCTGCAAAGACACCGGGACACAGCCGCCTGCAGAGCCGCACGCAGAGCTGGCAGCCCCGGGCAGCAGCCGGCACAGCCCTCGGCCTCCCAGCCCTCGCCCACGGCTCTCTGCGGACACCCCCTGCACCCTGCGTGCTCTGCGGCGCCAGGGGCAGCCTGGAGGGAAGGGAAACACCCAGGCTGCTCCCTCTGTCACCTGCTGACAAGGCCAGAGCCAGGCAGGGCAGGTCACAGAACCACAGAACCACACGGTTACAGAATCACAGAAACACAGAATCGCAGAATCACAGAATATCCTGAGTTGGAAGGGACCCCCCAGGGATCATCCAGTCCAAGCCCTGGCCCTGCACAGACACCCCAACAATCCCACCCTGTGCATCCCTGGGAGCGTTGTCCAAAGGCTCCCGGAGCTCTGGCAGCCTTGGGCTGTGCCCACTCCCTTGGAGTCCCCACCTTGCTTTTCTGGGCTGTCAGAGTTCCTTGTACAGAGCCAATATTTCATTAATTCCCCCTTGGCCTCCCTGTGCTCCCTGACTCCACGGATCAATCCATAGCATTCACTCTTGTCTTTGCAGATCAATCCATTCTGCAGGCCAAGATTAAAAGCTTTTATGAAATCCAGATAAATTCTCTCCCAGTTGATTTTGTCCCTCGTCTATGGATTCAGGAACACACTGAGACCACTGACCACATCCCTCAGATGTGGGCTGCCTTCCAGGAACCCATGGATGCCAGGGGTGCCCTCCCAAATGATGCCTCCCTACAAAGGCAGCTGCAGGCATTGTTCCCATGGGAGAACCACTCCTCACAACAACCTCACAGGCTGGTGTTAAACAAACAGAACTCCAAACTGCACTTTGGTTTTAACAATTTCCCTGTGCCACTGCGGAGATCCCCCCAGCTGGGGGAGAGGACTGCAGGAGCTGGCTCCAGGGCTGTGGCAGGGGACAGGGAAGGGACAGCACCCTCCAGCACTGCTGTGCTGCACCCAGAGCCCCAGCACGTCTAACACAGCCCCAGGAAGAGTCCAGGAGAGCACCTCTGGCCATTTTTAGAGGTGATGGCCTTCCTTCCAAACCCTGGCACCCTCTGTGCTCCCCCTCTGTGCCCAGGTGTCCCAACAGTGACACCAGCAAAGGGCCCAAACAAGGAGAGCTGGGTTTACAACCTCCATCCAATTTGAAAAAGAAAACTTCTCTTATCACAGGCAATCACCTGAGATGAAACAGAACTTGCTCTTTGATGAACTAAATTTCCTTGGAGTGTCTGGTAATTGGTGTCTGTTTTCATAACCCTGACCAGAACACAGGAACCACCAAACACAGAATCTCATTTCCAGCCAGGAGGGGCTGATCTGGTGGGCCCTGGCTGGACCCAGGAGCTGAAGGGGGTGGATCACTGCACCACTGCCCTCGGCCTTACACAGAAAACCATCAGCTGAGTGGTTTCTACCCCCCCAGACTCCATGGTTCCCCTCCTGGGCAAGAGTGTGGTCAGGACTGGCCGCTCAGGTGGCACTCACAGGCATTCCCAGCAGCTCACTCACCACGTTCAGGTCAAAGCTCTTCTCCACCCACTCCTTGGCTTCCTGGAATTCCTGCTCGAGTTCCATGATGTAGAGGGTGTCTAAGGCATCAATCACAGTCGCTCCTCGAAGGCCTCCTGCATGGCAAGCACAGCACAGGGGTGAGGCCACAGCTCTGGGCTGGGACAGCAGCAGCTCCCAGTGCCAGGGCTGGGGGTGTTGGCTGGTCCTGCCAGGACTGCTGAGCTCTGCCACCCCAAACTGGAGAGGCCCCCTTTTCAAAGGCCTGAAGGAATTAGGAATTCTGAAGGAATTCCCCCAAGGAGCAGCTCAGGGTCCACACCTGAAGCCACCAGTGGCAGCTGCGAGGCTTGGCCTTGTTTCCAGTCCTGTCTGGGCCAAAGTGGGGAAGCAATTCCAGCCTTAACCATTGCTTAGCTGCAAACCTGAATTCCGCCTCCTTCCAAGCTGAACTACAAGCACAACCTGTGAGAGAACTGGATTTTTCTTGTGCAGGAGCACCCGAGGCAGGGCCTTGATCCTTCTGCCCTGAGGCAGGGTTGGTTTTCTGGGACACAAATGTTTCTGCCCCGTGCTGTGAGCAGCACAGAACAAACCCCAGCCTCCCCTGGAGGCTGAGAGCAGAAACCTCAGTGACCCCTGAGCAGAGAGTGGGTGACTGCAGGGCCAGGTCCCTGCTCAGCTGGGCCACATTCCCACCCACCCCAGGACCTTTGGGAATCTCTGCCAGCAGAGGGGCTTGGATGAGGCCCAGGTTTGGTTTCTGCAGGAGGAGCTGCTCGTGGCAGCCCTGTCCCCACCACTTCCCTTTCCACAAGGACTCTCACACACTGCTGTGCCCAGGGATGTTCCTGAGACTTACTTCCCTTTGGCTCAGGTGAGTTCTCCCTTCTCCCTGCCAGGCTTCCAACCATTCTCCCAAATCCCCCCGTGGTCCCCAGCCCTTTGTTGCACACTCAGCTGGGTTTGGCACTTCGGTAACTCCTTCAATTCCAGCTCTGCTTCAGAGAGGAAAACCCAGCTGGGTGCAGTGTCAGGGAACTGCTGCAGAGGGGAGAGGGAGGCAAAGGAGAAGGAAGTGCCAGGAGCCTCGGGTGTGCTCTTGCTACAGGCACCAAGAGGCTGTGTCTGAGGAGCGTCACCCCCTCAGCCCAGGGAAGTGCCTGGGCTCATTCCTGCTCTCAGCATTCCCCTCCCGTAGGAGAGGATCCTGCCTTATTTTGTTGATGTTACAAGATTGCAGTTTTGACACTTTTCAGCCAGCCAGCACATCATTGCTTTAATAAAAAACCCAACCAAGACTTTACTGCTCAACTACAGATTGCTGCCTCTCGGACGCTGTCTGCATCAAAAGCAGGGGCTGTGGGGAAGGATGGAAAATCCATTTATTCCCGCAGGCCTGGGAAATGATCATCTCACTGGAGCCATCTCTGGGAGCAATGGATGCAGTCAAACAGCCACTGGATCAACTGGTGGGTGCTAAAAACCAGCCTGGGCCTGGAATGTTTGCCAAAAGCACTGACCATGAAAAACAACATCAGTGCAGGCAGCACTGCTGTTATCAGCCTTAATGATTCTTCAATATTAATGATTATGTGATTTTTATACACTTTCCTATTAGCAGGGAGAGACGTGACAGGCAAAGCATTTTAAAGAGGGAAGGAGGGGCACCTGAGGCACAGCCTGTTCCTGGGGCATTCTGAGAGGACTAATTTGATGATATAATCAACAAAGCTTTTCATAATCTGCACAGAGACAATGAGGAAAAGTTGGATTTGCTCAAGCTAAATGGAGACAAAGAGACAATAAACTCACAATTTTCTGGGATGATTAATTGAAGTGAAAAGTATTGCTGGAATTGACAGAGCCTTTTATGTTTTTAGCGAGCAAGGCCTTGAACTGTGCTTGGCACTGGGGACATGCCCCGATCCCTGCCCCAGCACAGCTCCCAGCTGCTCAGCTCTCCTGCCTGGATTTGACAAAGTGGAGGGCAAACTTCGCTTCCCTGCTGGTTTCTTTGTGGCAGATTAAACATTTGTTTTAAATATTCCCCCGCCCCCTGCACCCCAAGGACCGCGGGCTGTGTGTTTTGTTCCAGGGGCTGGGCCGCGTTTCCTTTCTTGTGCAGCGGCTTTGAAGCCACTGCGAGCGCTCAGTGACTCCTTCCCTGCAGCTCCCAAAGCCCTTCCCAGCACCAGCAGAGGGGGGAAAAGGCAGCTCCTTCCCCTGCTCAGCCACACAGCAAAGCAGGACTCGGCTCTGTCCATCCCCTGCCGGCACAGAGGACACCCAGCAGCTCCCTGACCCCCAGCCTGTTGTCTCCTGGCTACAGGAGCATCTTCCCTCCATCCTGCTCAGACTTGGCTCCATCAGGTCAGGGCAGAGCTGGAGATGCAGCACCCGAGGGCAGCTGTCAGGGGCTGGTGCTGTGCACATCCCACCCCAGCCACAACACAAACACAGCCCCCTGGGAAGGCGGGGACACCTCCTGACACTGCCTGGCTTTGTCACAAAGCCATAACCTTCCCAGACCTGCACATTATGGTGGGAGGGGTATAATCAAGGGGGAGGCAGAAACCAGAGGGAATCAAACCCCTCTCTGTCACTTCTGACTCTTGCTGATGCACTCCTCTCAGAATTGCTGGTTTCAGCCTCACTGTACCTGCCCTGGGGGAGTTTTAAAGTAGAAATCAAGAAACCCTCAAAAGAAACCCTCCTGGAAGTGTCCAGAGCAAAAGAAACCCTTGTGGAAGTACCTAGAGCAAAAGAAAACCTCCTGGAAGTACCCAGAGCAAAGGAAACCCTCCTGGAAGTACCCAGAGCAGATTCCCCACGGTCAGCCCCAGCACACAGACCTGCACCTGCCTGTCCAAGAGCTACACAAGTGCCCAACCCCAGGGCACATCCAGCAGCCAGAGCTCAGCAAACCTCTGATTTTCCCGAGTGGAGCAGCTGTGAGGGGAGGGACAGAGAGCTGCCTTCCCTCGCTCCCCTCTTCCCAAAATAGCCAGCTTGGAGAATCACAGGCCAGGGAGGAGACTTGAAGGGCTCCCAGCTGCAAATCTGTCCCTTGAGAGCCTTGAAAAAAGCCATGAAAGTGATGCTTCAGCAGCCAAGCAGCTATGAGTGGGGTCTGTAGTGGCCCTTTCCCTCAGGAAGGAGAAATGCCTTCCAAAGGCTCTCCTGAATCCATCAGACACTCCGTGCCAGGG
This sequence comes from Atrichornis clamosus, assembly GCA_013400975.1. Lineage (NCBI taxonomy): Eukaryota > Metazoa > Chordata > Aves > Passeriformes > Menuridae > Atrichornis > Atrichornis clamosus. The sequence continues at coordinate 26,632 of WBMZ01006633.1, forward strand.
GAGCAAAGGTCCCCAGCCACAGGCAGGAGTCTCCCTGTCTCATCTCCCACCAGCTTTAACTCGGGGTCCAAGGAACAAGGAGGAATTCAGGGTGTGCCTTTGGAAAGCTGGACACAGGTGCAGGGGTTCCCAAGCAGCAGGAGATGGGAAGATCCTCACCACGATCCTCGCCAGGATCTTCAGCAGGATCTTCACCAGCTTTCCAACACCCCCTGATGGCAGGGCTTAGCTCAAATAAAATTATTCCTTCACAGAATCACAGCCTGGTTGGGGCTGGAAGGGGCCTTAAAGATGATCCAGTTCCACTCTTCCACCAGAAAACTCCTCGTGCTGTGTTGAGAGCCACGAGCCCCTGTGATTGTTCTGAACTCTCTCCCCCAGAGATGGACGGAAGCCCAGGCTGACCTCACCCACCCCCACCCCGCAGTGCCAGAGCACTGGAGCAAGCAGGGAAGTTTGGGAATCTCGTCTCCAATGCCCTCAGACCCAGGGGGCCTGGTCCTGCCATTTGGCAAAGAATCCTCTCTGAAGTTCCTCGGTGAGCAGAAACCAAATCCTTCATTTTCAACAGAGCCATTTCAAAAATCTCTACAGCAACGCTTTGTGCCAGTGCCTCAGCTGAACAGCACAAGTCATTAGCAAGGTATCAGGCTTAATCTTGCATACAGCAGGACTGCTTAAATGCCACAGAACAGGGAGTTTCAAATAGCTTTTTGCTAACTTTAATAACTGAGTTTACAATTGAAAGGCAGGAGCAGAAGGGGGAGGAATTTAGATCAGCGCAGTGTAAACCCAGATCAGAAATGAAAGGTCTTGACTCCCACTGTTCTTATGTCAAATCATATTTGTCAAAACAAAAATTAGTGCTGAGATCTTGTTTGGAATAAAAATTAGGATGCAGTTTCTATGAAACAGGATGAGCTTGTTCAGTGGCAAGGCACAAAGGGCTGTGGTTGTTAGGGGTTGTGCACCTTCACCTCTTGGGAAAATCCCTTCCCCTGGTCTGAAGGCTTCCATTAAAATCAGTGCAGGAGCCTGAAAAGTGACCATCTCCCAGTGCTGCTTCTCGTGTTCTTTTTGGTCCTTTTTCTCACTGACAGTGCTTGGAGAGCAGCCTGAACTCCTGACATTTATCCAGGGATTTGTGCGAGAAGCCTGGGAGCTGGCTGGGACCACGTCAGCACACAGCTCCTGGGCGGTGGCAAACTGTCCAATTCTGGGACAAATCCACACTGAGACGTTTTACACAGCTCAGGATTATCTTGGCAGCGAAGTAAACTGTGAAAATCACTGCAGTTCTCCTGAAAAATCTGCCTTGCAGCCAAGATTTGCCACAGTCCCTCCGCGGAGCGCTCCAGGTCAGGCAGCGCCAGTGCCTGGGAGCCTGGAGCCCCTGAGCTGGGATCTGGGTTTGGGCCAGAGCTCCCTGCCTGCCCTGGGCTTTAGCTTCTCCTGCCAGCCAAAAAACAGGAGGGTTTTCCCCCAAAATTTGAACAGAAAGAGGGTTTAAATAAGATGATGTGCTGGTTAGAGAAATTAAAATATTGCACCAGGGCTGGGCACTGGAACACTCCAGTTCCAGGAGATCCTCCCCAGTGGAGTCACTCTGCTCCCACCACAAGGATCAGCCCAGCTGCCAGGGATCTCCAGGACAGGGCTGGTGCTGGAGATGAAACAGAAAATCCAAATGGAACTGGGAAATGGGTTTCTCTTCAGGAAGGAAGGAAATTTCCCAGTTAAGTCTTCACAACCGGGTCATGACAGCCCAGCCCTTCAGCTGCCTGGAGTGGCACCTGCTGCAGGTAAAGGCAGGGACACCAGGGCTGAGCTGCAGCCCTGCCAGGGCCTCGTTTATTGAGCTTTTTGTCTGTGGGCCTGATAGCTGTAACACAGAGTGACTTCATTCCCTTTATTGGAGGTAAACTAAACAAATTACACCTGAGCAACAAGGCAGCAGGAGCGAGGCATGGAGGGGACAAAGAAGCAGTCCAGGAATTAGATCTATTTCTTTTTGTATCAGCACATTCTCTTGCAGAGTTAAAAAAAAAGTCCATTAGCTTTTCAGCAACCTCATTTTTCTTTGCCTTCCAAATCAACCACTGCACCTACACTTCAGGGACCTCATCAAAAAACACTTCATGGCCAGGGTTATTTTCCCATCTTCCTCAGATTAATCTTCCTCACTCTCCTCTCCAGGTGTTGGTCCAAGGGTCACCCCCTGAGCACTCTCCGCAGCAGAAGTGCTCCCTGATGTGCAGAAGAACTCACCTGGCCGAGCCCCTGAGCACTCCAGGCCCCTGTTTGGTGCAGGACATCACGGAGGCCACGCCGGGGCCACGTCGCTCCAGGAGCTGCACACCCAAACCAGCCCAAAGCCCTGTGCCCTGCAGCGTGGATAAAGCCACACTTCCCCCAGCTCAGGAAAGGTCAGAGTGCTGATCATTCCCTGAAAAGATCTCGGGAACAGCAGAGCAGCTGATCCTGGAGCACGGGGCTTGGCAGCAGCAGAGCCTCCATCAGTGCAGAGAGACTGAGAGGCAACACAGCCTTCACAGCTCCATCTGCCACACAGGGATGAGCCTCCCACCCAAAGGGAAGGAACTGAGGGCTGGCATCAGGGAAATCACCCCAACATCTGCCTCACAAGACAGCTCAGCCTGGCTTTTGTTGTCCACAGGAGCGACATCCCGAGTTCCTGGGAAGGGGAAATGAATCCCAGTTCCAGCTGCACCACACAGGCACCTGGGCTGCACAGGTAAGCCTGGCACCACGGAGCAGCAGCTTCAAGTGCTGCCTTTTAGGCTGCTGTGATCAAATTTAATAGGCAGTGTGTTCCAGCTGGGGGAAGAAACGGCTTTTTTTGGATTACAAACCACTCATGTTTCTCAAATATCAATTTCCCCTGAAGAATTAAGGCTCTCGTTCAAACTGGAGCAGCAGTGGCAGCTCTGCCCTGAACCAGTGATGGGTGAGAGACACACAAAGAGAGCTTGGGCTCCTTTAGGAATGTGGCGAAGTGTCTGGAGGAGAGCAGGCTGCTGGGAACAGGTTAGCAATATTCTTATTATGCACTGGGAAAAAAGGAGAAAAGAAAGGTGTTCAGCATAAAAATGAATTGCTTGTCACAGCAACAGCCCTCAGACAGTTCCTTCCTTCGGTGGAAGGGAGAGCAGACACATGATGAGCACCTATTGCCAACTGATTCTCAAGTATTTAATTCTTGGCAGCAGTTCCCCAGGCTAATCCTCTTTTTCCCAGTTCCTCCAACCACTCTCCAGCACTCAGTGATCCCCCAGCACTGCCCCATCCCTGCACGACTCCAGCCCTCCTGGAGCTCAGATCAAACTGCTCCTGCTTGGAAGTGCCACAGAGGAGGGAGAGGCTGGGCTGAGCCTCGGGAACACCATCCCTGATGCGGCAGAGATTCTGCAAATGCACCCTCCACGTGCACCCCGTCTGCCTCCCCTGCCACACAGACTCCTGTGGGCTGTGGAGAGCTCAGCAGAAAATTGGGAGTGATCATGGTTCAAATGCTCCTCTGGGAAAGAGCTCTTCTCCTGTTTTTGGGCAGTGGGGCTCAGATGCTGGCGAGGCAGAGGTAATTACTCCTGACAAAGATGGGGAATTTGACAAGCAAGGAGCAGCTCTGGGAGGAACGGTTCAAGAAGGTTAAGCAGAAGACAACAGCTGGGGCAGAAACCACTGCTGGTGCCTCCCTGTTCTGGATGTCTGAAATTAATTTTCGAGTGGTTAAAGGTAATCTGATTACACACAATTTATTGCTCCTTCACAGACCTCCTCGAGGAGCTGCATTGTTTAATGTGAGGGGTCCCAACAGGCCCATTAAAACAAACACACACGTCCTACCTGCAACTGCACTGCCTGCTCTGAGAGCCACAGGTAGCACTTAATGAGCAGAGACTGCTAATCCCCCTCAGCATTCAGAGGAGAGATGATGCTTTGTTGTAATCATCAGAGAGAAGGTGCCCTTCTCTCCCCCCCAAAAGGTGGCTGTGGCAGGTGTGTTGTGGCAGCACAGCCTGGAACTCCTGGCAGTTTTCCCCTCAGATCTGGATGGGCTCTGCAGCACAGACCCCACGCTGGAGCTGGGTTATAAAACTGCTCATCCCTGTCGTGGTTTTATCCACAGCCCAGACCAGCAAACAGAACCTTCCCAGAGATGATCTGGTCCTTAACACCAGCCCAGGTGCGAGAGAATTCAGAGACAAAGAAATGAAAGCACCCTTTGCCTCAAAATGAATTCATGGGATTAATTGTGCTGCTCAGCCTGGCACAGAGCTGGCCTGGGCACTGCTGAGCTCTCGGGAGCTGAGCCTGGAACCCTCATGCCCACGGGTGGGAGAGCCTGAACACATTTTCTGTGTGAATGCAGCGGGTCAGGACAATGCAGATGCTCCACTGCCAGGCCCCACAAACACATTAAGCCACGGTAACTCCACCACTCGGGACCATCTGTCCGTGTTCTTCCCTTCCTCCCCCATACTGCTGAAGTCACACCAAGGAGACCCCAGCTAAAGCCTCCAAATGCTCCCCAGTGGGCTGCCTGGCAGGATTAGATGCCAAACCAACCTCAGCAAATTGGGGAAATGGACTGCAGCAGGCGGGAGGCCGTGCAGTGAGGACACACTCCTGCCCCGAGGGGAGCACAGCCAAGCATGAAGCAGAAGGAGTGGATGGAGAGGCAGCACCCTGTGGAAGTCACACCCAGGCTGCAGCCCCTCGGAAACCCAGCTCAGAACAGCCACGTTCAGCTCCAACCAGCAGTGCTGGGACGCTGCAAAAAGGAGCAAAGCCCTCCCCAGAGAGAAGGGCCCTGCTCTCCGGGCCAGGACACGGAGCAGGATTTGTCTCATCTGGAGAACCCAGAGGGAAGCGAGGGCTCTGGGGAGGAGGGCATGGAATGTGACCTGCAATTAAAGCTGGGGAGGTCTGGGGCTGCTCAGCCTCGAGGGGAGGAGGCTGAAGGGAACTTGACAACACCTTGCAAAGACACAGAGTAAAAGCCCTCTGCACATCCCCGGGGAAAGGGCAAGGAGCCGGAGCTCAACCCTGGGCAGGAGAGCGGGGTCAGGCTCCAGGACAAGCTTTGCAGCTGGGAAGCACTGGAGGATTCCTGCCACGACTGCCAACACGGGGCCCTGGGGCAGGGAAGGACTCAGTGAGCCCTCACTGTTACCTTTGTGTTCTGTGGTTACTCCCTGAGAGGGGTGAGGGCCGCGGGTCTCCAAAAAGCCCCCTGAAGACGCCCCTTGGAGATGCACCGAAGTGATCCCGAGGGAAGGAGGGGCTCCATCCAATGCCTCCTGACGGCTCCATTCCCTGCAAGCCCCCAGAGCTACCTTGGTGACAGGAACATCACAGTTTCCATTTGGGATGCACACACAAGTCAGGAAATTAAAAATGCTGGTTCCCACAGCAACCAGGAGGGAGCCTGCCAAGAGAGGAGGAATGTTCTAGCCCAGGCACAAGGTGTTAATTTTAATGCCTGAAGGCGACTTCCACTTGCAGATGCCTGAAGGAGAAGTCCATGAAAGCTCTGCACTCGTGCATGGAAAACCTTGATCCTCAGGTTCTTTGTTCCTGAATTCCCTGTGTTCCTGCAGAACACAGCACAGGCTGGAGTTTGGAAACGGAGATGAAACACAGAAATCAAGGCTGCTGTGAGAGCATCACCAGAATGCTGTGATCCCACCCTTCAGCATTCACAGTTTGTGCTTTCCCACTCCCCAGCTCCGTGAGGAAACCACACGCCAGTGTTTGGATAAAAGCACTGTGGAGAGAAACAGGCACAACTCAGGGGTTCCTAATTTATGTTTGTACCTGAGGGGTATTCCAGTATTCTGGATATACTGAAATTAGTAGGAAACAACCTCTGCCTTCAGAACTTTCTCTTGAAGCACTTCTCATTTTCCTGCACTGAGCTTTTTCACCTCTGTTTTTTTCCCTTTTGGGAGCTGCATATGGAGTGTGTTAGGGCGCAGTGGTGGTTTTGAGAATAAAACATCAGAAGAAGGAGGAACAATTTTAGCAAGTCCCCAAAAAAATCCTTCCCCATGTTTCACACTGATGCCTCAAGCAAAGGCTAAGGGATTTCCTTGAACTCCCAAAAAATCCTCTCTGGAGACAAGAACAACCCTGAGACACTAAAAGAAAGAATTTTTTGAAAGCACAAAGGTCTTTGAATGACAAATGCCTACCACAACATTCAGAGCACACAGACCCAGCCCTGGAAGCAGTGACAAATCTGAAGGTTGATGTCCTGTGGGGTGAAGTTAAACCCACTGATTAAGTGAGATAAGGGACTTCTCTCCCCCGGAAAAGGCAGCAGAGATGAAAAAGAATATCAGAAACAAGCACCTAGAGAAATTACAGAGGAAGAAACTCTGTAGCAGGACCCATTTGATATATGATCTCCTGGAGGTGAATAGAAAAATGTCAAAATCTAACACTAATCCAGATGAATATCCAATGAGATACATAATGAGGGTGGAAAGAAACCTCAGCAGCAGCACAAAATGATGTGATAAAGCAGTTAAGTTCTAAATGTGAAATCCAACCCAGCAAAGCCAGTTTGGAACCTGCTTAATCTCTTCAGAAGTTTCAGGAGTGGCAACCAAAGTGAATTAAAACCGAAGTGGGTTTTTTTGCTGCACAGTTTCTAGCTCCCCATCCCCTCTGAATAAACAAGGGGAAGCTAAATACAGAGGGATGAAGAAGAAACCCAGAAGTCTCAAGGTGTTTCCAACATTAAAAGGCATAGCTGAAAGTGTATTTTTAAAATATTCTTAACCTGCTCTGCTTTTTTATGCAGTTCTTGGTCGTGCCTGTCTGCAAGGGGGGGGTTGTGTCTGAAAAATTCCTCCTGGAATAAAGCTGGAGCCAGGTGAGGGTCGGGCTCTGCTCCCTGGGAACAAGGGACAGGACAGGGGGAAAAGGCCTCCAGCCGTGCCAGGGGAGGGTCAGGTTGGACATCAGGAGGAATTTATTCCCTGAAGGGGTTGTCAAGCACTGGAACAGGTGCTCAGGGAGGGACGGAATCTCCATTCCTGGAAGTGCTCAAAAACGTGTGGATGTGGCACCTGGGGACGTGGGTGAGTGGTGGATGTGGGGGTCAGTGTTGGACTTAATGATCTTTAAGGTCTTTTCCAACCCTAATTCTGTGATTCTGGCAGAAATACCATCAGGAATCTGATGGCAAAGGGTGGCCAGAAGAAGCTGGCCCTGAGCCTTCCCAAAAGACTCACCCTGCCCAAGCAGGGGCACTCAGGAGCTCCAGGCCTGGAATTCACCTCCCTATGGAATCCCAGACTGGTCTGGGCTGGAAGGGACCTTAAAGCCCATCCCATCCCACACCCTGCCACGGACAGGGACACCTCCCAGCACCTCAGGCTGCTCCAGGCCCCATCCAGCCCCACATTCCATGTCATCCCCAAGCTGACAGGCGCTGTCCAGGCCCCTGGTGCGGGTGCCGGATGTTTGCTCCAGGCACTTGGAAGTGCCAAGCCTCCAGCTCAGCTGTTGCTGTGGAGCTGCCACCAGAGCCTCCCTAATCCAGGGCTGAGTCTGTGAGCAGCCCAACTACACCCACTCTCAGCTGGCTGCCTTTTAATCACACGCTCAATATCTCTGAAGATTAGACAATTATTTCCGCGTAATTAGTGTCCAGAGTGAGGCACAGGCAACATCCATAATGGGTGCTTAAAGAAAACATTTTTTAGAAAAAGGGAAAAATCTTAAAGATGAGCTCACTGGATTTTAAAATACACCGAGAGCCTGGAAAAAGGACATAAAAACCAGCTCCAGCCTGATGGTTCCCTGCGTGCTCGGCAGCGGAGCCGCTCACGTGTGGCTGCCTCCGCAGCTCGGCCTTTCCACTCCCCAGCAGCCCAAAGAGGCCCCTCAGAACCCTCTCCACTCACAACCCAATGCAATTTCCTCCCTTTTTCTGCTTCCATTTGCTACTTTAATGGCTGTTTTTCTGTTTCTTGTTTTGTTTCCTTGTCCCCCGTTTTGCTGCGCGAAGCAGTTCTGACAAATCCCAAGATGCTCTCTCCTACTTTTAGGCCTCATTAAGCTCCAAACTCAGTTCAGGGTCAATGGCAAGTTCAGGAAGCTGGAGAGGAAGCTGGGATGATTAATGGGTTTGCATGGAGGGAACGTGGAGCCTGCCCAGGAGCTGCTCAGGACAGGCCCAGGCCGAGCTGTGCTGTCCCCAGGTCCACAGAGAGCCCTGACCTGGGCTCTGCACCTCAGGTTCTCCACTCAGTTCTCCCTTCTGACTTTATTTATTTGCTAAGATGCAAATCTAAGATGAATCCACTTGGCTCAAATGACATTTTTTTCCATCACCACTGCCCTGCTCAGCCCCAGAACCAGGGTTTGAAACAGAGGTGTCTGAGGAAGGCTGTTGGCCACTCCATGAGATGCTGGGGGGGTTTTTTCCTGTATAAACTTTTAAAATGAGTATTTCAAGCTCTCTCCCTGTCAGCTGAGCCACTGTAAAACGCTTAAAGCTCTGTGTGGGGTTTAGGGTTCAGTGGAGCCCTGATGGTTGGAGGAGAACATTTAAAGGAAGCCACCACTCCCTGCACTATCCAAGGTGAGAGTGGAGTGGGAACAGGTCTCCTGCAGCATTAATGACAAGCTTAGGAGTGATCTAGAAACAGGGAAAAAACCCCACAACAGGGATTAATGTCAGCTCCAACAGGCAGCCAGTCTCCAGCGAGTCTGGGATTTGGAGGATATCCTGATTCCCTGCTTCCTGCTGCCAGGAAAGAAGTTTGCTGCTACAGATTTCACTGAGAGCAAAAGCCAAAGTCAACTCAGAATGCCCTCCTGAAAATTATTCATCTGAGGAACGTTATAGATGGAAAAAACAAAAAGATGGTGATGCCAGGGAGCAACAGAGTTCCAGCAACATCTTCATTACAGTGTATTTTTCTCTTTAAAGAGCCCATGGAGCCAAGCATCCAATGCCATGTGCAACAGGCAGCAGGAATAGCTCAGCACAGAAATTAAGAGAGCCCTTATTATTATTATCATTATTATTATTTTCATCACATAAAAGGACACTCCAGGGTTTTGCAATTTTGTGATCACAGGGAAAGAGACCCAGAGACAGAAGAGAGAAGGTGCAGCAAGTGATTGCACAATTGGAGGTTCCCATTTCTCCTCTGGGAGTTGGGATGCTGCTGAATTAATATTTTCGTTCAATTACCTCTCCTGTGTTGTACAATCATAGCCCAGCTCCTGTTGCTTCTAACTGAGGTGGGTGTGTTTCCTGCCTGCTGAATCCTGGCTAAAGCCTGGATGAAGGAAACAGCTCTTTGAAAACAATGTTTGGTTCAACTGGCAAGGCTGGATGGCTGAAGGCACGTGGAGAGATTTTGGGGTCCAGCTGGGCCCAGCAGCTGAGGTGGGAGCCACAGAGCAGCTGCTGTTAAAAGCTGCTGTGACAGGGGCATTAAATCCAGTGGGGGTTCCTGGAAACTCCAGGAATTCTCCTGGAATATCCTGGAACCTCCACGCAGCTCTGAACCAGGCAGGTCACAGTGTGACAGGGCAGTGACAAAAGCCTGGTGGGATTTGCCAGGGAGAAAAAACCTGAAGGTTCTGGATCCCAGGAAGACCAATTTGGTCCTTTCCAGAGGCCTCTGGGTATTCCTGTGGTCACTGCTTTTCTTCCCCAGCCATCTCATCCCCTTTTTTCATCCTGGAGAGCCAAAAAAGCCCCATTTCCAGGCAGCTGAGCCTCCTGCCTCCACAACACACAGCCCAGGCCAAAGTCTGAGCCCAGCACACAAACACAGCCACGGATTTTTCCAGGAATTTCTCCTGTCACCAGGCAATCAAACGTGGAGCAAACAGGAGGGCCCTGCTGGAGGATGAGGTCAGAACTCCTCACGTCCTTCAAAGCCAGCTGCTGTCACAGCCCTGCCACCCTGTCCTGGTGACCTGGCTGTGGCAGTTGTCACATGGATTCACATCAGCTACAGCCACACAGCCTCACCCTGCTGCACAAACCCAGCACTGCTGAGAGAAGCAATGGCTGCCACCAGGCAATTCCTGATTTTAGGCACGATTTCGAGGGGGGAAAGAGGAAAAAAGGGGGGAAACCTAGTTAGGGATTGCTATTTTTAAGCTAAAATTAATACACCAACGTGCACTGAGGTGGTGAAAAGCGTCCAACAGCACAGCAAGGCTCCATATTTACTTGCTGTCACTGATTTCAGAGCAAATTGGCTCAGGTTATAAGTCAAAGAAGGATTCTCCTGCTGCCAGCACTGCACACTTCAAGAGGTATCAGAAAATCAGGCTTCTCACCTTATCATTGTTAAAAGACTGTGCAATCAAAATGTACCTGACAATTCAGCTGATGCACGAGCAGGAAGAGATGCCAGCTCAGCCTCCCGTAGCTGCAGCAGCTCTGTACAGCTAACAGGATTTTAAAAATATTTTGTCAGAAAAATAAGTGGCTCTGACAGAGCTGGGGAGCGGGCAGAATAACAATTCAGCTCTGGATCTGCCAGGGCCAGGTGCACTCCGAGTGCTGTGAGACAGAACCCTGGTGCCCTCTCCAGCAGCCTCGCTCCTGCATCCAACAGGATTTGCAAACATCAGTGAATTGAATGCTCACAGCACCAAAGGCAGGAGTGCTGAGATGCTTAAGAAGGGTTAAAATAACCAGGTCAGCACTGGGAACTGAATATGAACCCGCAGATCTCCAGTCTTACCTTCAGCCACAAGCTCAGCTGTGTCCTTTTCCTTAAAAGTTCCTAGATCAGCACAGTCTGGGGCCTGGTTTGAACAGCGGCCTGATGCTCTGCAGCTTTTCCCTGAGTTACACAGACAACCCCTGCAGGCAGTTCTGAGCCCCCAGAGGCTGTGCAGCCTTCAGAACCACCTGGAGCCACTGGAACCTTGTGGTGTGGGTTTTATTCCAGCAGAAATCATCCTTCCACCCCCTGCCCAGGCACCATTTCCAGGGGAACCATCACACATCTGAAAGCCTCAAACACATTTACCCCACTGGAGTGTTTAACGTGGCACACCTCATCACCTGTGGATAATTAAATGCCTATGAAAGGAGCACAGCTCTGGGGGTTTAAGGAAAGGGCTCTGGGGCTGCAGTGATTGTAAATGACAGCAATCAGAGCAGTTCTGTGCTAATAAACTCTGCCCGGAGCGTGGGAGAGCCTGGATGGAAGGGACGCCTTAGGAACAGGATCTGGAGAACACCAGGCACAAGTGGGAACGTGAGACCAAGCCACCAGATCAAAGTCCAGGAGAGTGGGAATACCTGGGAAAACACTTGGGAAGTGGCAAGCTGGATCTCTGGAGAGATTAACTAGGCTGGGGATCCAAGAATTTTCCTACCTGGGCAGGAAAACAGGGAGGGATGCTCTCCCCTGGCTGCCAGGAGAAGGAGGACGCTCTGCACAAGCAGAATGTGAATGTTCATTTTTACTCCTACTTGGATTAGAGGGAATATTTGACCTAGAGCAGCTCCCCCAGGCTGAGGCTGCTAAACTGAAGGCTCCAAGTGAGCAGCACATCCACAGCAGCCAAATGCATCACCCTTCAGGAGCCTGACTGCTTCTCACGCACATAAACACACTCGAAAACAGCCCCAAAGAGGCTCCCTCCCTCCCACGTGGAAGCAGCTGCAGAGAAATCTCAGCTTAATATTGACATTTCCAGCCTGGAGAGCACCCAGGCTGCCTCCATTCCATCAGGAGTTTGGGATAAAAAGGCACCTGATGTGACAGGAGGGGGAATGGGCATCAGTTTCTCAAAGACTCTGAAGGCAGGAAGGATAGAGGCTGCAACAGGGGATGCTCCCCTCCTTTAGCAGGCACAGTTAGAAGGGGAAAAAGCCTAAGAAAAAGCTGAAATGCACCATGCAGCCCCTTTTCTGCAATTGCCTGCAAATCCTTGTGCTCCAAAGCATTTTCCTGGAGAGTGCTCACAGGCACACTACAAACAAACATAAGTACTGTCAATTGTTTTAGCATGATAAATGCATTTGAAAGCTTTCAATATTTTTGTCTGTTTACTGGCACACTCCTTGAGGAATTCTGACAAGCTTGCCAGGATGGGAAAGCTGCAAAATGCTTCAAAACTTACTGCTGAACTTCATGCAGATTCCCAAGTGTTGCTGGAGGGGGTTGGAAGAGAAGAGCGAAGGACAAGCCCACCCAAATCACTGCTGCTGGCACAGTGGGGCTGGGCAGGAGCAGTGTTTGGCCATCCCCAGCCTGTGACAGCTCCAGAGCTGCTTCCTTGGCTGCTCCACAGTTGTTAACGTGGCTTCTCTGCAGCCCAGCACTGCACAGCCAGCTGTGAGCCAGATGTGGGCCTCACCACCCTCACAGCAAAGAACTTTCCCCTAATATGCCATCTAAACCCACTTTCTACCAGCGTGAAGCCATCCCCCTGTCCTGTCACTCCTGGGTCCCTCCCCATCTCTCGTGTCTCTCCCGTCAGGTCCTGGAAGGCCACGCTGAGGTGACCCCAAACCCCTCCCCTCTCCAGAAGAGACCCCTGCTGCCATTCCCACCCGCACCCCCTCCCTCTCCCACACCTCTCTCAGCCCCCAGGGCCCCACGCAAAGCAGATCCCCACGTCCACGCTCCGACAGATCCCCCCAGGCCCTGCAGCTGATGTTGGGAAGGACTGGGACACCCACAGAGTGCAAACCAGGAACGGGAGTGTTCTCCAAACTCTCAGTCCTGTCCCTCTGCACCGAGGAAATCAACCCACAGATCATCTGCCCACCCAGGAACCCTGCTCTAATCTGGGTGAGGAACTCCAGGAGATAATCCCTGCACAACAAACTCCCCTGGACAGGAGCCCAGGGACCTCTGCACAGCAGGAATTCCCCAAGGATGGGAGGGGAAAGGCTGCTCAAGCAGACTGTGCTGGGCCAAGCAGGGGCTCAGTGAGCACAGCAGGGAAATGCTCTGAGTGCAGATGAGGAAAAAGACAATTTATATCCCCACAAGCCAGCAAATACCCCAAAAATACAACAAGTATCCCAGCAGAATGAGCAGGGAAATAGCACTGAAAGTGGCTCACATAAAAAAGGATAATCTGCTAAAGAGTAAAATTATACAAGCCAGTTAGCACAGAGTATAAAGAGCTTTTAATATTGATTCGCTCAATATTTCATGGAATTCACATCTTGCTCAACAGTGGAGAAACGAGAGAGAAAATGCTGGGTTTGGCCAGGCCCTGAAGTCTACAGCTCAGACAAACAGCAGCACTGCCAGGTTCAGGCTGACCTCATGTTTTAATAAAGAAGAGACACCTCCACTTCAGCTCTGCTCCAGACACCGAGAGGTGCTGCAGGCTGGGAGATGCCTGAGGGAACGGGATCCCCAGCCTTGGGATGTGCCCAGGCCCCCTCCAGCACACGGATCCAAAGTCCTGCTTCACACGAACAGCAGGAGGAAGGAGATCAAAGCTGTTGCAGGCACCTCCCTGCACTGCAACAGCAGGAGGAAGGAGATCAAAGCTGTTGCAGGCACCTCCCTGCACTGCAGGGACAGAAACCCCTCGAAGTGCAGCACAAGTGAGCCCAAACTCACCAAACATGTTCCCGATGTGGCCGTTCTTCGTCAGCGGGCGCAGCTCGTTCTTCCCCAGGGCGTACTGCTTGTAGTTATCCCAGGCAAACTTCATCATCTGGCAGGAGAAAAGGGAATAAAAGCGCTCAGCAGAGCTGGAAGTTCTCTCACCCTGGGCTCTGGGAATCCGTGGGAGCTTCCCCACTCGCTGCCAAACCCAGCAACGGCCCGTTAATGATAAAACCTTAATGATAAAACCTTAATTCACCCTGAACACGCGGAGCTCAGAGGCCTGAAGGAGTCCCCAGCTCATCCTTCCTGGGGCACAACCTGGGACTGCCACAACAAACCAAGCAGGAATGGTAGAAAGCTGTCTGCACCTCTGAATTTCCAGCCTTCTTCAGGGAATGGGTGTTATTTTCTACTTCAGAATGGGCGTTAAAAAGGGCCAAGAATGTAAGGCCAAAGCTGATCTAAGTACAGGAAGAAATTAAGGACTGCGCAGAGGTTTTCTATTAATTAACAGAATACATTCACAAGGGGCAAATCCATGACATTTTGCTATCTCCTATCCAAACTCCACGGTGCTTTCTTTAGAGGGTCCTGCACATGGGTGATTTCTGAGCAAGCCCTTCCAACTCAAACAATTCCTTTTGGGATGTTTGACCTGTCCTGCCCAGGCCCAGCACGCTGACCTTCCCCTGAGGGCTGCAGGGCAGTGGCTGTGCCAATTCCAACACACACAGACACCCCAGCACAGCTTTTTCTGTCCTCCTGCCCCTTTGGCTCCACTGGTAGGAAAAATTAAACCTGCAAGAGTCCTTTCTTCATCTGGGAGAGACTGGGACTGTTCAGCTTCTCAGGAATGCCTTAAATAAAGCTGCCTTTTCTAACCCCGCAGCCTGGCTCTGTTCCAGCACTTCCAGCCCCAGCATCACACTGACCTGGACATTCTTTGATTCAATCCCTGGGAAAAAAAAGGATAACAAAGGGGAAGAAGGGGCTTCAGAGAATCAGCAGCGTTCTGCACCGAGCTCAACACAGGTTAGAGTCACCTGAAACGCTTCACTCAAAGAGGTTTTGGAGAGAAAATGAGAGTTTAAAACAAATCCTTCCTCCAGAGTGTTCTCAGCTCGTGTCTGCAGCAGCATTTGCTGCTCTATTTCAGGATCAGAATCTGCAGGTTACTTTGGGCTGAGATTCCCACTGGCATCTCAGCTCTGCTCCCTCCAGCTGTGTGTTTCACAAACCCAACATCACCCCTGGCAGTATCCTCCTTAATTAGCAAAAAGCCACATTCCCAGATTCCCCCCCCCCACTTTTTAAACATCCAAAGCTTCCAAAGTAAAGTTTCCTGGAGCTGGTCCTATGGAGGAGGACAAACATTTGCTGAACTGATTGATAACACTCAGCCTCCAACACCAGCAGGAGATGGAATGTTGGACAAACAAATAAAGTCAGTCTGGGCTTTAAAAACTCAGGGTGGGATGAATCAGTCAGGGAAGTGCTCTGCTCTGAGGCAACTAAATAATGACCCAGGGTGGGGGGAAGAAACCCTCCACAAATTCACTCAAATGTGGCTCGGGGTGGTCACTTTATTTTTGCCAAATCTCTGGGGATTTTTCCCAGTGGCAGCAGATTCTAAATGGGAAGTTCTCATTCTGCACCAACATAACAGGGCGAGTCTTTGAGGAGCTCTGGCCTCTCTCTGGACAGTGCAGAGCAAAGGCTTTTATGTGTCAGAGCTTGATCCTGGAGCTGCCAGCAGGAAAGGTGGTGCTTTCCATGCAGACAGCATTCCCACAGCGAGCAGCAGGGCTCCTGCACCGAAAGGAAACAGCAAAAGGCACCTTCTGGGCTCATTTCTCTTCTAAGTCAGAGCAGAGGAAGGAGGGCCCACCCTTCTGGCACACACAGGGAGCCTGGACACGCAGAGGATGTCAAAATGACTCTGCTTTGTTGCCTAAAACTTACCACGTTGTAATTCTGAATCAGCCTCATTTTAAGCTGAGTATGAGATTTAAAGTTATTTCCTTCCTTCAGCCTCTCTCACCCCTCCACTCCAGAAGGCCCAAAGTGACCCCAGCCACCTCTGCCATGCTGGCACGGATCCCTGGGATCCAGAGTGTGCAGACACCTCCACCCATCCCAGGGAGGGGATGGAAACCCCCCCGGGTTTCCCTCCCTTCACATCCTACTGGGGAAATCTCCTCTTTTCCCATCTCCTCACGCAAGGAGGGCCAGCCTGAGGCCTGGCAGGCCCCCCAGAGTGACCCACTTCCCACAGGGCTCCGAGTGCTGATGGAATGAGCACGTTCCTTCCTCATTTGCCTGTTCAGCCGTTGAAGCTGCATTTGTCACGCTGCCGCAGAAGTTCCCCCACAGAATGATTTCTTGGGCCTTAAACTCCCCTCCTCTGCTGTGTCCTGAGCTGATAATCAGGGAGACAGAGGATGGATGTGCTGCCTCATCAGGCTGCCAGTTTTCCTTTCTGTGAGCAAAATTCTGCTGGCTGCCTTTAAGCCCCGTGAGTTTGGGAGGCAGGATGTGGCAGCCTTTCATTTTCCAGGATCCAGCTCTGCTCTCCCTAATGACGGGTCCAAAAGCAGCAACTGGAGAAGCTGAAGAGCCAAGAGAGCATCTGCACCATTCTGGCTCCCCGCAGCTGCCTCTCCAGCCCAAATTTAGCACCTCGACTCCCAAGCCACTGAAAGGGATTCATCAGGGTTCTAAAAGTGGGGACTCCACACCCACAGGAGCTTGCTCTGACCTGAGGTTCCAAATCCCAGGCCGACAGGGCAGGGATGGAGCTGAGAGGGCCCTGTGTGTGTGCTGAGGTGTTCCAGGCAGGTTTCTGACCAGGCACCAGGATGAGAAGCGAATATTTGATGCCATTCCAGTCCTGACACATCACAATACGTCAGCCTTAACACCGTGCCATTTTACATTTGAAAAATGGCACCAGAACCACAAAAATCATGGAAATAGAGCCATAATTTTAGATTTTGTTCTCACCACTGAGCCATCTGCCATCTAATAGATAATTATCTATTTGGCCCTGGGATTTTAATCACTCCGGGTCTCAACTGATTTATGGCAGAGACTTCCAAATTTGTAACTGAATTTGTCAGATTGCTCTTTCTTTCCTTTAACCTGTAAGTCACTTGTTACTCTTGAGGGTTTCAGCTGCCCAGCCAGACAATCAGAGATTAAAATCAACTAGAAATAACAAAGCTGAATTCTGCAACCCTGCACTGCCATTTTCATCATTTAGGCCATCATCTTTTCTTGTGCTTTGCTCCATCCAAACCCAAAAAAGATCTGGCTTTCAAGCCCACCTGTGTTTCATACAAAAGAGCATTTCGTGAATTCTGTGATCCAGATCATGATGAAACAGATTTCAGGATTAAAAACTTGACCAAGGAAGTGTTTTCACTTTGAAGAGAGGTGCAAATCTTTAGGACTTTTAATAACCAAACCACTCAAAATCTCTGGGTTTATGGACTTGCAAAAAGCAGAGAGATGAGAGTGGGGGAAAAAAAGAGGAAAAACTTCCCCCCTCACTATCACTTGCCCTCCTTTTGTTAACAGGGAAGATTTCCAAAAGCAGAGCATTCCCAAACAGCTATTTGATTAGTTTTATCCATCTAGACTGGGATAATTAGTAAACGCTTAAAAGATGAAATCTAAATATACCAACCAATCAGCCCCTTTCAAGTAGTTCCAAGGAACATTACACAAAGCCATTATCCTCACAAGATAACCACTTTTGTGGCTCTTTAGCCTCCTTTCTTCAACTCCCCTTCAAATAATTTAACTATAAAGTACCTAAGAAATTTCCAGTTTGGGTTTAGAGAAAAAAAAAAAAGAAAAAGGGAGGTGGGGGGGTGAGTATAGTTTTAAGTATTTCTTTCCCCACTGTATTCCTAACTTGTTTTTTCCCCACGTCTCTTCCTTTTCCTGCAGTTGTCAGAGCAGTTTCAAAATCAGGAGCTGTTCTCTCCCACCTTTAACTTGGCTGCCCTGTCCCAGTTTGGATCTTTAAGCTGCAATAATGCCCTTTATTTTCCCTAGCTGTATAAAATATAATTTTCCAGTTGACAAGAGGCAGAGAAAAAGAGGAACTGACTGTCAGTCTTGCAGGAAGAAGAAAAAAGTCTGCCTGAACACATTGGGATAACTCATTTCTATTTGGAATAATGGATGTATTTTTTCCTTATCAGACTTGCATAAACCTGTGTAATTCAGGATCGACTGCAGGAAAGGTAATGAAACAGCATCAGGTTTATTTTGTGTTGCTGTTTCCAATATTGTCACATGGAGATATAAATATCCACCCAAACACCACGGTATAAAAAGGCTGGAATTCACTGGGAAACATTCAACAGAGAGCTGAGCAACTTCTCAGGGACAGTGCCCTGGGTGATGTCTTTATGTCACAGCAAAATGATACCAAAAAGGCTGTGTGTGCTCTCCAGGGGGCTGGGATGCTCCACTCAGGGAAACACCAACATCCAGAGGCTCCCACGTGGTGGGACCGGAGCCTGGGGGAGCAGAGCAGCACCAGGGGCGTTACCAAGCAACTCCCCCCACCTCTGGTAATCCATCCCCGGGTAATTACACTCGGTAATTAAAGATTACAGCAAATCCAATAGATCCCAACAGCAACCTGAGCAATTTAAAGACACGCCAGGTTTTCCTGCAGCCGTGGGAAAGAGCTCCTGCCTGGGAATAAAGCACTGGGAATTGCAGAGATTTCCATTTAATTGGCCTTCAAAGAGCTGACAGCCAGGAGAGCCTCACCCTGGGCCGTGTCCATCCAACATCCCCTCTCTCCTCTGCCTTAACTCAAACATCAGCCTTTAAGTGATGGCAAGAGGTAAAACCTGAGCCATCAGCTGCCACCGCTGCTCACTCTCTCCTGCACAACAGCCAAAGAAAGGGCAGCCCACTGCTCAGAAAACTGATCCCCACCTCTGCAACAAGGGAGGAATTCTTTAGGGAGTCAGAAGTCACCTCCCACCACACCGCCACAAGGCACCTCCCAGCAAGTTACAATATTAAAAAAAGAAAGTTTTAAGGTCTGTGTGTTGCTCCCAGCCAGTCCAGCTGAGCAGTGGGGAGTTCTCCAGCTCAGACCTGCAGAGGGAAGCACCCTCTGCCCTCCACAGTCGGGGCAAAAGCTGGACCAGAAGCCTGATTTGCAAGGGAGGGACAGAAAAAAGCCCAGCACGGAGCAGTCCAAGGTTGTGTCAGTGACAGGGACAGAAATAGAACTCAAGAGCTCCCTGACTCACAGTCCCTGCTAGGAAAGCTGAATGGGAGAAAGAGCAGCTCAAGCCACAATTAAACTAACACCTAATTAAATTCCTAATGCAACTAGATTTAACCGTGTCAAGAGGGGGGAAAAAATAAAATCCTCCAATAGGGCAATCTCAGGCATTAAAACCCAGCTGGAGCCAGCTGCATCTAAATCAGGAGAGATGTCAGCAAGAGCAGTGGGGTTTGCAGCGAGCTCTGTAATGAGATGCTGGACTGGGAGAGGACGACAACGGTTCTGAGCACAAATTTGCAAGTCTAGACCAAAGCACGGGGTGATTTAGTAGGGAGATAAGAAAAGCTGCAGTCTCGGCTCCTTGGCTTCCCAGAATCAAAGCTCCGGGGAAATTCTAGCAGGGATAAGAGGGGTTTGTGTTCCTGGCCACCCCAAGGCTGCCGTGTTTCCTGCGAGCTTACCAGGCCCAGGATATTCCAGAGCACGGCCAGGCTGACCCTGCACAACCACACCAGCAATAAAAACAACAAATATTCTCTCTGTCCTAAGCTTGTCACCTCTAATTGCCACTCAGGCACTGCTGGCAGAGGTTTAGGGGACGTGCAGGAAAAGGCAACCCCTGATGTGCAGTTGGCACCTGGCAGCCCCAGCCAGGGGAGCTGGCCCTTCGAGGGATGATTTCTTCCCTAGATGGACACCCCAAAGGTCATCTGGCAGGCTGCAAAAAGAACTGGGCTCAGCGTGGAAGTGCTTGCGGGATGGAGAGCAAAGGTGAAGGTGTTGTGCCAGCAGAGAGTGAACTGTGGGGTACAGGAAGGATTAAAAATTGAAGAGGTCACACTTAAGAAAGATGAGCTTAAAACCAAAGAACAGTTCTGATCTCCCTTGTTGTTACCACAGAAGGCAGAAGAAGCTCTTTGAACAACACCTGTAAGCATGAGGAAATCAGGCAAGAAATTTAAGATCTTTATAAAAGGGGTTTGGGGTTTTTGCCAATGCCCTGGTTCACTCCCCAAGCTGACTTTTGGTGTGGATCAGGAGATTTCTCCTCAGCTGCTGCCAGGGGGGCAGGCACACAGCACAGCAGCAGGACCAGAAAGCCACAGCACACAGGCTGTGACACTGCTATTTAGATTTTTTTTCGAGTCCTTTTCACTCCAGGTTGGACAGTCTGGCTTTTCTTAGTGACTACTTCTTCATTCCAGCATGCTTTAAGCAAAGAAAGTGGGGAAAAAATTGCTTCCCCAGTAATGATGCTCCTTCAAATGTCACCTCTGAGTGCCCTCCTGGGTTTTGTGCCCTGCAGCACAAATCATGCAGGGAATTCCCTGAGCTCTCAAGATTTTGGGCACTGGCTCATACCTGTGGGCTGCCTGGAGGGCTCTTCATTTCAGCTGCTTCCCTCCCAGCATGTACAGCACGGGGTCTCTGTAAACCCCTCATTACACACGGACTGCAAATGCTCCTTAAAAGGGACCAGCATTGCAGGTGAACGGGGGACAACAGCTGCACACCCAGGCCAGAATCCACCAGCTCCTCCCCAGAGCCCCTCCCACGGAACGGGAAGGTGGATGGAAACACAAACACTGAGCAAGGCTCGTTTTTTACAGGCCTGCATTGTGACAAGGTAAGACTTTTTCCCTTCCTCTGCACAGGATTCTCATTTCTGGAGAGCCACAGCCCAAGGGGATGCTCTAAAAGGAGCTGCAGCCATAAGTAACCCAAAATGGGCACACTGCAAGGAGAGGGAAGAAAAGGAAAAAGCCTGCAAATGTTTTGCTCTTCCTTTTCAAGGAAAATGAGAAGAGAAAGGAAAAGTCTCTAGAACCTGTTGGCCCTGTCTGTTTGACAGCCTGTGGGACAAAGGTCCAACAGATCAATAATGAAAAGGAACAAAACAGAGAGGAGATGAGGCTTTGTTCTCCTGAGCCCTGGATGTGGGACCAGGGCAAGAAGAGAAAGCCTGAACAGGCACAGAGGATCTGTGTGTGAATCTGCCCCGGAGCCATCCTGGGGCAGGTCAGCAAAGCCTTCCTCACCCCGAGCAGGAACATCCTGACAGTCACTGTGACACAGTTTTGGGAACCAGGATGCACCACAAGCTGGGGTTCTGTGGGAGGCTCCAAATCCAGGGAGCTGGAGAGCTCTAGTTCAGCCAAGGAAACATTCCCAAAGCATTTTCAGGCATAAAAAGTGAAGACCAGCCCCACAACCACCACAAGGCATCCTTCCCAGCACAAGGAGAACAGCACCATCCCAGGTTCCCTCAGTGGCTCCATTCAGGTCCCTCTCTCCCCATTCCAATCCCTCTCTCCCCATTCCAATCCCTCTCCCCCCATTCCAGGCCCAACAGCTGAGCTGCCTCTCCCCCCAGAGCACCCACAAGGTGTGAATTGCTTTTGACACATGGATGGCTCAGGGGCCTGAAACACAGCCCAAGCAGATGGGATAACTGAAGGAAGGAAAGGAGGAAAGGGAAAAACGTAAATACAGGCCAAGAGTTATCCTGCATGGCTCCTGTTCTGCACTGTGAGAACGGATTTAGGGAGCAGGGGGAACATCTGTTTGGAAGCTGCCTTTGTCTCAGTCCAAATGCTGGCACAGGAGAAATAGGGAGGCTGAGAACTGCCAGCACACCCCGTGCTTCATCTCACACTTGGATGGCTTAGCAGGAGAGAGCTGGGAGGATGAGTTTAGTTTAATGATTTCTTGCTGGTTCACCTGCTCCCCATCTGTCTTTGTAGTCCTTGCTCAGAGGGACAGATTGGAGCACTGCTGTCCTCTCCCTTTTCCAGGGTTCCTCGTGATTGGAACTTCTGAAGAGAGGAACAGAGCAATTCTCAAGTATTAAGTAGTCAGCTGAGATTAGTCCAATAATTTATCAAAGGTAATAGCTAATAACAGACACGAGAAGCTCACTCATAGCCCTCCCAGAGCCACGTGCCAGAGTTGTCACCTCACAAAAGTGCTACAAGAAACTCTTGGACCACAGCAGCAAATGTATTAGCCAGAGGCTGATAAACTCTTCCAAGAGTCCAAGAGCCCACCATAAATCACACAAATCAGGTTGCAAATGCTGGATCTTTAATGAGAACGAAGTTGGTGGGGTGGGTGTCAGAACAATGTTGGAATTCAGCTGGGGATGGAGGGGATGAATTCAGAATTGGGGCTGGAGGGGAATGGCTTCCCTTGAGCCTGACCTCCCACCCTGGGAGGGATCCTGGCCCTGGCACCCCTCCAGCACAGCCACCACCCCTCAGTGACTGATGAACTGCTGACAGAACACAGCAAGGAGCGGCAGGTTGGGGATCTGGGTGAAAAACGACACAAAAGAGCCACAAAGGTTCATCAGAATTAGGGGCAGAAGGCGCCTCCCTGGTCACAGACTCCACGTCAGTGTAGAAGGGGCACCCACAGAGCTGCTGAGGCCACGCTGCCTTTCAAGACCTAAGGAACAAACTTCCACTCACCAAATCCCACCCTAACATTCTACTCAAAAGTTCACTGAAGTCTTTGAAACCCAGCAATGAAGGAGGGACTAGAGAAGACAGCTGTCTACTGCTCTGTCCTGCCCCAGCCAGAGCTGCCTGTCAGAAACCAACCTTTGGAATTATTCTGCTGGGCAGCCACTGAGGAGAGTGGGCAGATCCAGAGCCAGCAGCAACAACAACGTTCTGGTTGTTTGGGCTCAGCAACACCCAGAACAAATGTCTGCTAGAGAAGATAATCAAACACAGCCACAGTGCTTCAGGACTGAGGAATCCTGACGTGCTCTCAGTGCTGGAGAGAGACCTTCAGGAAAGCCCAAACAGCACCAGAAACCAGCCAAGGATTTGTTTGGGTTCATCAACGCTGAATTCCAACATAAATACGTGCCCTTCCTGGGTAACTCCAGAGAAAAACGAGGCTCAGGTGGAAGGAGAGCCAGGAACATCCCATTTCCACTGGAAGTACTGGGGCTGTGAGCCAGGCCGGCTGACCCAGGCAGCAGGAGGGTTTCAGGATGGATGAAGCACGATGACTTCATAACCATCCTTTGTTCCTGTGCAGAGTACACGGTTCTGCACTCCCCTCCTGCCCAGGGAAATCATGTTAACACAACTGGAGCAAGAGCCCTGCTTCCAGCACGGCTGCTCCGACGTCCCTGACACGGCTCCAGCTCCCAGCACAGTCTGCAGAGCCATCCTGCTCCATAAATCAGTGGGAGCTCTGTCCCTGACTCCCTCTGAAGGGAAGGGACACTCTCTAGGATGAGCATTCACTGTGTATCATCATCCTGTGCTAGTGCTGCTGGCACGAGACGCTGCAGCATTTCTCTGTCTCTCGCATTTATTATTTTTTGCAGCCTTATTCCTACAATATCTAAGAGAGAAGAGGCAATCTAACAGCAGCTCTAGGGCCAGGCAAGGCAAGTGCTGGAGGCCAGATTAGGACTAATGAGCTCCTGGCTCCCACTCAATCACAGCCTTCGGAACAATTAGCTCACATAAACCCAAGAAGCGTTTTCTGCTCCGCCGTCGTCTGCCCGGTAACTCCTGAGCTGGAAAACTTCAGCTGGGTTTGACAGGGGGGAGAGGTGCCAGGGAACCCAAAGTTCAGTGCAAACTGCCGGGGGGAGACCCCCAGAGTGCCCCAGTGAAGGGGGGCCAGAGCAGGAGCCCAGAGCCCACTCGGGAACAGGCACCTGGATCTGGATCCCTGGCACTGGGGACACTGGGAAGAGCAGCAGGAGCCCAGAGCCCACCCAGGAACAGGCACCTGGATCTGGATCCCTGCCTCTGGCACTGGGGACACTGGCAAGAGCAGCAGACCCCGCTGGGCAGGGGTGGGTGACACCGAAGGAATCACAAAGACAAGGATGGGGCGAGTCCCAGACTGCAGGGTGGATCCAAGGACGGCAGGCAGGGCTCCCATTCCTAGAAAGCTGGAACTCTGCTACCTCTCTGCTCAGGGAAGCAGCCCCAGGAACACAGTCCCCTTTCCAAACATGCTGGAGAGCTCTCCTTTGCTTCCAGCACGCAGCAGACACTCACACACACGGGGGACTCTGCAGCTCTGCTGTCAGGATGAGGACACGCAGAAGGGAAGCACGACAGTCACTTCAGCTTAGTGCAGCCTCCTGCCGTTCCTCACGCTCCAGTGTCCTCCCAGGGAACGCTGGGGAGCCCCAGAGGAAGCAGTTTGGCTGCAGGTTCTCTGGATTAGGGATTACACAGGATGTACTCATTCACAGAGGTGCCACTGGCCCCACCCCAGGGAACGGAACACCAGGAGCCCTGGTTTAACCAACTGCAGGTGCTCTGCCCCTTCCTCCAGGGCACAGACGAGGAACATCCCATAAACAGGGGCTGTTCATTACCCAGTGCTGCTCCCTCAGTGCTGTGTCTCCTGCAGAGCCCTGGGCCCATCATGCACAATGCACTCACATTATGTGCGGATCAGAGGCACCACTGCCCACGACAGCTCCTCTGGAGCCCTTCCAAAAGGCTCTGTCATATGATGAACTCCAGTGCCAAGGGGACCCAGGGGAAGGGCAGCAATCATGGCAGTGTGTGCTCCTCACGCCAGACCCATTCACACTGAGAGGCACTTTCCTGGGGAATGTAAATGTGGTCTCTTTCCTAAGTTTAAAAAACAGAATGCTCCCAGCACCAAGATTTCCTCATCCCACACCACTGGAGTGACTATTCCTTCCTGCCTCCTCCTTTTGACAGCTTCATGTCAGCTTTATATTCAGGTCAGTCTCTCATTTAGTACTGAGGTACATCCCCCTTTCTCCCTCTCAGCCTCCCATCTAAAACCTGAATAGTTTTCAATACTGGAAAACATATTCAAAATCACCACAATGATAAACAATCTAAACAATAACAGAATCACGGAGTAACCCAAACAGGACTGCTGGACCTCATCTGGCAAAGCCTTGCACACAGAGCCAAAGGAAAGAACACTTAGCACAAAAACCCTTCTCCCATTCAGGAGCAGATTCAATCATTGATTAGAAGTTCATCACGAGTCTATAAAAATTGTGGCTGGCAAGATGGAATCTTAATGCAGGCGACTGCTTTTTAGCAAATATTTGAAGAGCTGGATATTCACAGCCCCCCAGACTGATGGCAGAGCAGGGAGGTTCCAGCAGGACACGAGGATGGGTCACAGCCAGGCTCCACCCCGCCTGCCCTAAACCTCTCTTTCTGCCCAAGGAACTTCAAGGAGCTGATGCGTACTTCCTGCAATGCTTCAGGAAGGTGTGTGTCCTCCTGCACAACACATCCGAGGGCATCCTGGAAGCTCATTTCCCCACGTGGAGCACCTGCAGTCACTCCTCACCTGCCTGGAGAGGGCCACACACCAACAGCTTGCCCCTGTAAGTGGCAGTTCAGGAACCAGCCCAGCATCACGTTGGGTTGCTGAGGAACAAGTGCTTTCAGTGCTGGATCTGGGAGACAAGAACGGAAGCACTCGAACTGCACAGCACTCCCGAGTTCCAGCGTGCTCTGAGGTGGCCCTGAGCAAACAGCTCCGAGCCCACACCACAGCAGGGAGGCGTTTTCTGTTCTCATGCATTCTAGCAACACAACAAAGACATTTTTAGTCAATTAACTGTATCCCCTACAGCTGAAAGAGGCTCCAGGTCAGGTCTAAATTTTGTTTGCATGAATCCACCAGAGGCCACTGAAGCAAAAAACCCACTGCCTGCACCATCTGTGGGATCTGCACCACAGCTCCCGTCCACAGGTTCAGTAAAGAAATGCAGGAGTGTGGAGCAAAGGAAAATTCCAGCAAGGCTGGAGCCAGCCAGTGCTTCAACCTGCAGAGAAATTCTCTCCTGCACAGGTATTTCCACCCCAGAGAGAGAACTGCAATCTGAGCCCAGTGTATCTGACTGCTCTCAGGTCACAGTGCCACGCCACTACTGGAAGTATTTCACTGAGAACTGCTTTCCTTACCCCCAGCATCCAAGTCTGTGGGAAGCCCCTGGTTTTCCATCTGACCAGCACACAGGATTAGACACTTCCCACGTGTCTCAGGGAGGAAGATGTGCACGGGGAGGTGCATTTCCATCTGGAACTGTGCGTGGTGCTCCTCACGTACCGAAACCACGGGCGGATTACGTGGTCTGCTTGTGGTGCTGCTCAGCCCCAGATTACAGCAGGAAAAGGCATTTTCTCCACATGGAAGGGCAGAAGTTGCACAGTGCAGGGGAAGGGAGAGATCTGACATCTTTTCAGTGCTGGCTGTGAAAGGAGATGGTCAGAGGTGACCCATAAAGGTTTCCACAGCCCAGCTCAGACTGAGAACTGCTCTGAGCCCAGCTTTTGACAATCTGGTGGTCACAGCCCAGCCCCAGTGCACCCCTGAGCTCCAGGAGAACCCCACCCCACACAGGTGTGCCACAGGGAATGAGCACCAGAGCAGAGGCTTTTCCTAGCAGGGGTCAGGGCTGAGGCACACATCTGGGAGGACATGCAGCACTTTCCCTGCTCTGCCCCAAAACCCAGCACTTTTTCATTCACACCTGTCAAAACCAAAGGGAACTCAGCCACCAGCACCAAGGGACTTGCAGCACAAGCTGAGCTCCTGATAACGTTCCTGTTTCTTGCTAATTATCTCTTAGTGATAAGCTGTCAAGGTATCTGTGTTTAGAAGACGGATCCAGCTGCGGATCTGAGGAGGGATGCAGGGAACTGTGTGCTCTGATGGCCTCCTTCCCCCAGGGGGGTTTGGGGAGCAAATCCATCTTTAGAGCTGTGTTGGGACAGGGGACAGCGAGGTGGGGAGAGCACAGGTGGAGGCGGGAGGAAGAGGCAGGCTGAAGAGAACTGCTCTGTAAAACAAACAGGCTTCAGTGCCACTAACCCAGAGGAAATGAATGCCTGTGTCAAACCCAAGGGTGCAATCCCAGCACAGGACCAAAGCCCTGCCTGGATCTGACAGATTCCCTCACCTGAAAGGGACAAAGGACACTGCCAGGTTCAGGTACGACGTGTTCCCACACCTCAGGCACGGAAACTTGCCTTCTGTACCCAAAAAAGGACACGAAAAATGAGGAAATCTCTTTCTCTGTTCACGTTTTTCTCACATCCCACGACTGAGCTGGAACTATTTCAGTGATGAACTTTCTGCTCTGGCTGGTTACTGTGGCTGTCTTTTAAGCACTGGATGGCATTAGCAGGGTTGCTATAAAAATACTTTAAAGAAATGCTCTTTACCTCTCCACTGCTTCCCTACCTATGAGATCCATGGAGCCAACGCAGCAGGAGAGCAGCAAGGAGCAGCCTGTTTGGCTCCATCCATCACCAGCAAAACTGTCAGCTCAGCTCCACCAGCAAAATCTTTATTACTGGTTATGATGCAAAAGGCAGAAACCACACGATTTCTGATTTCCTCAGATCTGAGGCTGAGTTTGCAGCAGCAGCAGTTGGAGGGGAGATAATTTTGACTTTTCCCTGAGCCAATTTGATCTGGAAATTGTTGAGAGCAAATAAATCTGGAATCCCACCGTGGCATTTCTGCAGTCACTCTCCAGCTACAGGCACTTCCCTTTTTTCATGGGCATCAGTGATTAGTATTTGGCACATGTGAAAAATTAGCTGATCCCCGAAGCCATGCCTGACTGATCAATTACACAACTAATACCTTCTCCAGAGGTCAGCTGAAGAGATGAATAATCCCTCCCAAAATTTCCCAACCTGCAGCACGGGGAGACTGCTATTTGGTTTGGTGCAGCTTTCCTGGAAAGGTCAGAGCGGCCCCAGCCCGTGGCTGCCCACAGGAACTCACGGCAGTGCAGCCCAGACAATTCTCAGGGTGACCAGTGACCTTTAGCAGCAAACAGTCAGTGCAACACAGCTGCTCTCTTTGTTATTTCTCCACAAAACTCCCGTTCATCACCCCTGGACTCGTCTTTCCGAGGTGCACACACACACAGCCCAGCTCTCTGCAGCACTTACCCCTCCTTGCAGGGGCCACTTCCCCTGGCTAATCCCCCCCTTTCCCTCTCTGCACTAGGAGGGAGCACTCAGAGCACACCAGGAGCGAGGCAGACCCACCCCAGCCTGGCTCCTCAACCTCCAGACAGCTCCTCAGCCTCCACAGGGCTTTCCCAAACAGCAGTGAAGTGGGGACGTCACGAGGCTGCACACTCCACACACTTTTTGGAGCAGGCAAGGTCCAGCAGGGCTACACCAGCTGACACTCTGCACACCTAAGAGCCAAAGCAGCCATGGCACACCCTCTTCTGTAGCTGCAGCATCAGGCAGCTCAGGGGTGCTGGGAAAGAAGGGACAGCAGCTGGGATTCCTGACTGGAATTCCTCAAACTGAGGGCTCCTGCGGAAAACAGAAAGCTCCAAGTCCTTAGGCTGGGCATCAGCTCTGGGCACCTTTGATCATGCACCAGATTTCCCTCCTGGCTTTCACCCCCCTGGGGGGGAAAAATTATCAACAAATCCCACCCACATCCATCCTCCCTGTCCCAGAGGCGCCGACCTGTGAGAACAGCCTAAGGGAAGGCAAAGGAAATAGCAGAACTTTTAGTACAAGGAGAGTTTGGAACTCATTTTAGCAAGTTACAGGACTTAAAGCTCTGGGAGAAGGAGAGAGAAGCTACTTGCAGCTACTGCACACACCGCAGAACAGCCAGCAAAGCCACCACCTGTCCTGCCTCACATCATGTGAGGAGTATCTGCTAATCCAAAGGCTGTATCATCATTTACTTCTTCCTTGCAATTCTTTTTTTCCCCCATCTGTTTCTCTTCACACAGCATTTGTCTTCCAACCTTCCTGGTTTGTTTTCTTCTTGTCTTTTTGATTAACAAAAAAAGACACACACCTTATCTCTTCCCCAGGCTGCACCACCCTCCCTTGTTTTGCACATTCAGCCTCTATCTCAGCACCATATTTGTTTCTCTCTCTCTGAATAAATAGAAGTGTAGGCACTTTTAAGGAATAAGGGCTCTGTTTGAAGAGTAATTAGCTGTCAGCATAAAACTAATATTTATGGATTCTCATCCTTGAAAACTCTAACTCTGCTACCCAGCACTGATTATGGCTGTTAGAAACAGAT
Source organism: Atrichornis clamosus (assembly GCA_013400975.1). NCBI lineage: Eukaryota > Metazoa > Chordata > Aves > Passeriformes > Menuridae > Atrichornis > Atrichornis clamosus. Next base: position 55,561 of record WBMZ01006633.1, read on the forward strand.
GGGGCTGAATCTATACAGCTTGAAATAATGCTATATTTAAGAAATAATTAACTCCAAATGAAGGACTGAATGCCACTTGCTTTCCCAAATTTGATTTTTCAGTTTGACTTGTTTGTACAGCGCATTATTCCCGGGTATGTCGTGCTCCCTGGCACACCTTGGAAGTGGGAATCTGCAGAGATCCAAGCTCCCCAGGTCCCAGCACACGCGAGGGCCGGGTACTGGAATATTCCAAACACCCTGCAGCAGGAAAGGATGGCTCCATCCCGCCTGGGATCCTAAAGAAACCCAGCACCCCTGGGTGTGTTGTGTCTGGCTGCCTGACAGAGGAGCTGGGATTTTACCAGCCTTTGTTTTAGTGCCTGACAAAGACACCGGGAGGGGAGCTTTAAAAACTGTTTTTAAAAAGCAGGCTGGGGAGGATGAAAGCCCTCGGTGTGTTATTCCTTGACTTCATTCCCTCCTCAACCCGGGGCAGCATCCTCGCTGGATGCCTGCGCCTCTGCCAGAGCACAAACCCAGGAAATTTATACTCTGCTTAATTAAATCTCTGCCTTTTACTTATTGGCACCTCTTGGAGAGCAGAATTCCCTCCAAGTTGGTTATCCATCACGGCCAAGGGCCCGACAGACACCACGGAATCCCACACACACCTGGCTAAGTGGGTCACGGCCTGTGAGGCTGCCAGGCTGCTGTGCACGAGCAAACCCTCCCCTCGCCCTGGCACCCCCGGAACCCCCCCAGAGGGGTCACCCCGGCTCGGCGGGGTCGCAGCCAGGGCAGCCCCCGGGTGACAATTCCCGTGCCACTTCCACGAGGATTCCCAGGGACAGAGCCTCCCGCTCCTCCCCGACGCCTGCCAGGGCTCATCCCGTCCCTCCATCCCCTCGGAGCAGCACAGGTTTTGTCATCTCCCTGTTTTTGTGCACAGCCCCAGGTTCACAGCGACCCTCCCGGGATGGAGCCTCTTGCACAACCAAAGACATCTCCCACCAAGTGAGGTTTTTCCCCCCTAATAACCCTTTTTCCCCCTAGGAACCAAGCTGAAATTTTAATTTCCCTTTGCCTCCTTTCAGCTCTGATTTCCAGTCACACCCCACCAGGCTGCCCCGACATCTCCTCTCTGGTGAGTGGAGGTGTGTGCCCATGACAGGGACACCCCAGCTCCCGCCACCTTCCTTGGGAAAAGGAGGGAGAAAGGGACACGGGCGGCTTGTGTGGGAAATGGGGGCGAGGCTGGGGAGGTGAGGGGTGGGTGAGGAGAGTGGGGGCAATGGGGGGAGGACAGGCGAGGGCTGACTGAGGGGGGACGTGATGTAAGAGGAAGATGAAGGCTGACTCACGTGAAGGGGCGCACGGCTGTGAGGGGAGGTGATGCCTTATTGATGGGGGACACCGGTGTGAGAGCCGGAAAGGGACATCGCTGCGAGGGGGGACGAGGGCAGACTGAGGGGGCACTTGGCTGCTGATGGCAGGCGAGGGCTGACACAGCCGAGAGGGGAGGCGAGGACTGACTGAGGGGTTACTTGGCTGTGAGGTGAGGAGATGCAAAGGCTGCCTGCGGGGGGACGCGGCCACCGAGGGAGGCGAGGGCTGCCCGAGCGCACACCCGGCCGTGCGCGCTGCCCGCGGGCGCTCCTCACCTCTTTGATCTTCATCCTGCGGGCGCGGGTCTCGGGGTCCTCCGCGGGCCGCCCGCCCCGCACCGGGTGCCGGAGGCTCCGGCGGAACCGCTCGTAGTCGAAGCGGAACGGGGCCCGCGTCTCCCGGGCGGGGGCGGCGCCGGTGGCGGGCTCGGCGCCCTGCACCTGCTGCCGGGAGCCGGGCGCGGTGCG
>WBMZ01006636.1:0-12500 GCA_013400975.1 Atrichornis clamosus
TTCCATGATTCCCTGATTCTGTGCCTCTTAACGTGCACCCAGGGCCTTGTGAAAACACTGTGGGAAAGAGCTTATCCATGGTAGTTTGGATGGAGTTTGGTGTGGATGCAAGAGCCAAATGCTGCCCCAACTTGGGTGAGTGTTTGATTCCTGGCGTGATCCCAGGTGGAATGCTGGCACAGCTGTGGCATGCCCTGAGCAATTGGAATTTTTACACGGTGAGGAAGGTGCCTGGCACCATTTGGGATGTGCATGGAGCAGCTGTGCACTTTCCAAACATTTCTGAGCAGCAAAGAGAATCGAGCAGAAAAAGGGTTTCTGGAGGCTGCAAAAATTATACATGAATACATCAGCCTGGCCAGCAAAGTTTATGATGTTCAAAAGATCCCAGCCTGTTGAATTTCATAAGTTGCCTCTGTTCAGAGTAAATATTTAATATATGCACATACATATATGGCATCTAAAATTTTGGGGAAGGGAAAGATTTGCGCCTGAACAAAAATAGTTGTTTCTGTTTGGTCTTGTTCCTTGGATATTAAGAGCAGAAGCTCTAAGAAAAGGCACAGTTTGCATGGAAAATCTCCCAGCACATCCCATATTCTGGCTGTCTGCTCCCTGCCTGTTGTGTAGCAGAATCACTGTGATCTTGGTATCCTAAAAAAAAAAAAAAAAGGAAAAAAAAATGCTGTGGAAGCATGAGCCTCCACATTTTCCTTTAGCACAGACAGGGTTTCAGAAATTAGAGTGTCCTCCCTGGGCTTCAGATATAGTAAAGGGTAAAAGATTTCAAAGGCAGTTTTAATGAAAGAGAAATACTGAAAGGAAGAACACAGAGAGCAGTGACACTATAGTTCTGCTAAATTTTACATTTAAACTAAGAGGCTAATCATAATTTATTCTGTCAAAGAAATGACCTATATGTAAAGAAGACAAAATACGACTTGATGATTAAAGACTTTAAGAAATATTCTCTATAGTTATGTCAGTACTGCATGTTACTGTATACGTAATCTAAAGCAGTGTTTGAAATTTCTCCTAATTATATTTGGAACCCGGACCACGAGTTCCTTGGGGAGATGTTGAGTGTGATGCAGGGATGTGGCAGCTTCCCTGCACTGCCACTTCTGATGGCACATCTGAGTTAAAGCACTTTTTAAAAACGTTTTTCAGCCCAGGGAAGTGGTGAGGGCTGGGCGAGGGAAGGTTTCTTGCAGGTGACTGGGAAGGATGCCCAGCAATATCCTGGTGGAGGACCAGGAAGCTGCTGGCAGTGGGAGCTTCCTTTCTATTGCTCAAAACAGTCATTTCTCTAAAGAGTACAGGGCAGATTTCTTTATTTTTCTCTTTATAGTCGTGCTGGTTGGCAGATAACCTTGTTGTGGTGACCTCAGGGCAGTGAAAAAGTGCAATTCTTGGTTTGATCTGAACTCAAGCAGAGCGCTGTGGATCGTGGTGTTCAGGTACAGGGGTCTTGACACTCAACAACAGCGTCCCCAGAGCAGGAGGCTCCATTCAGGGTATTTGTAGCTTAATAAAGAGACACGATGTTCAAGTACTTACAAGGCTTTCCAGAAGTTGGAGGATATCCTGATTAGGCAGAGATGAAACAGGGAAAATTATCTCTTTGATCTCCAGAGCAGTTCCTTCTACTGTGGTGCCACATAAATTTGACATTAAATCCCAGATTCCAAAAAGGAGAAACTCAATTGTGTTTCTGGTGGTGAAATCTGGTTCAAAGGAGAAGGTGAAGTCAAAGGAGAAAAGAAAGCTAAATCCAAACTTGGTGTTATTGTGGAAAGTTAAATTCTATTCTACTTGAAAGGAAACAAACTTGTTACATTAAATAATTAAAATCACTCAGAGGTGTTGCCCCATAAATAGATTCCTCCAAATTCAGCGTGCAATATCAAATAATTTTTTCCTTCTAGCAATTAAAACAGAAATGTAGATAATTTTGCTTTTTCCCCAATTAAAGCAATTAAGAAGAGAATCATTTTGGTCCATTGATGTCCCTGCAGGATGGTCTAATAACTTCTTTATTTGATTTTTAATTCTGTTTGTGCAGAAGATGAGAATAAAAATAAATGTACTATGAGTGTAGGACTGTTCTGAAGACAAAAAAATCCAAACCCCATCAAAACATTGAAAATAATGAAAAATGCTTTTTCAAAGAAGGTCTTGATGAGGTATAACAGCATATCCATGAGCAAATTCCTCTTCAGTTCAAAGAGTCATAAAAAACCCCCAATTGTTAAGAACTTTCTTTTTTTATGGAGGGACCCAGATGCCTCTGCCTCTTGCTCTGGGGATGCCCAAAATTCTGTCAGCTCGAAATCCTAGAAGTGAGGATATCTACTGAGGAGGTCTCCTGCACTGAGTCCCAGAGATCTACCCAGGAAAATCAGATTTCTCTGGAGAAGATTAGAGGAACTTTGTCCTTCTCTGCAGGTGCTGAATTTACGTTGAGTCCATTTTTCTTAGTTTTTTTAAAAAATTATTTTCCTCTTGTGTTAAACAGCCATTTGCCCTTCTCCAAAACTCAAACCCACAATCCCAGACTCTTCTCCCCACTCCTGTTTTGTATCTCACAGTTGAAATATGTAAATAGCAGGTGTTCCAAGGAGGATATAATTGTTTTACTATATGCCAGTGGATTTTCTCTTCTTATTGGTATCAAATTTTAAGCAGGTCCATTCTTGCGATTCGAAATCTGAAATCAACACTTAAGGCTCGTTACTCAAATGAAATAATTATTTTAATTTTTCTCCATACATAATACATTAAAAGTTGCATAAATTTGCATACCAAGGAGAATCTTGATTGCAAAAAAAGATACCCATCCCCTCGTTATCATAAGATTGTTGTTGCTACAAAACCATGGGAGGTGAGTATGCAGAAGTTATGGTTGCCGAGCAACTATAACGGCACAATTTAATGCCTAAGCATTGCAGATTTAAAAAAAAAAATACAAAAGAGCACTGGCAACATCAACAATCACCATGTTATTGCTCTTCCCCAGTAAGAGAATTATATCCTGTAATGAAAATTATTCAATATAAGGTCTGTGATATTGTATTAATTTTCTAAAATGTATTTGACTTGAATTTACTCTCAGTTTCTCAGTACTCCCTAGGATCATTATAAGATCATCACTGGAAGCCAACTATTTGAGCATTATAAAAAGATTTTGCAAAGAGGATGGAAAGCATTAAGGATTGCAAGTTATCTCCCATTTATATTGTTTCCAGACTTTAAAAGAAGGAAATCCAGCCTACGTTGCAGGAGGCAACTTGCCAGCAGAGGAAAATGGAGACCTGCTTTTCTTTTTGGGCACGTGGGGCTCTTGGGAATTTGGATTTTGCTTCTCCTTTCTGCTGGAGACTCGGTGCTCCTGGTGCCCATGTGCATGGAGGGGAAATCCAGGTCAGGGATGGGGCTCTGCTCTGGAATGGAGATGCACCTGTCCACCTGGACCGAGCAGGGACCACTCGTGTGGGTTTTGATAAGATTAATCTTTTTAAAATTGAATGAGATGAAATCAAATTATGTATTTAATCCGAATGGCAGGGGAAAAGCAAACTTAAAAAATTAAGGCTTCAGCCTCATGTATATAGAGTTCTTCCATGGGATTTGTTTGAGGAGGTTTGATTGAATCTATAAACCTTGAGCAAAATCCTGGTTTTCCTGGGAGGCAGAGCGTGGTCTGTGGGTAACAGCCTGGCAGTGGTCCCGTGGTGGGGCTGGAGTGATGGGAATGGGGCCTGGGCAAGCAGTGGATGCTACAGGGGCATCCCAAGGGATTTGGGACACCCCAATGACAACTGGAGGCAGCCTTGGAGGGAGAGCACTCACGAGGCACAAGGTACATGTGCAATATATTGCACTGTGTCTTTTTCTGAGCTAAACCAATGTATGCCTGAAGTTATTTAAACTGTGCTGTCCGTGGTTATTTGGATGATTGGAATCCGAGAAGGTTACCAGAAAGCTTCATGCTTTTCTCCCTGACTGTACCAATTTCATGTACTTTGCATATGTCTGTAAACACTCACCAGGGTTTCAACTCATTCTTAACAAGGGTGGTAATTAATGTTGGCTAAATATTAGTCTGATGAAGCTCTTTAGACATAAATCTTCCTCTTGCTTATGGGATCACACACAATTTGATTTGATTGAATCATGGAATGTCCTGAGCTGGAAGGAACCAACAGGGATCATTCAGTCCAGCTCCTGTCCCTGCACAGACACCCCAACAATCCCACCCTGTGCATCCCTGGGCGCCTCGTCCGACTGCTCCTGGAGCTCTGGCAGCCTTGGGAAGTGCCCATTCCCTGGGGAGCCTGGTCAGTGCCCAGCCCCCTCTGGGGGAAGAATCTTTTCCTGATATCCCACCCAAACCTCCCCTGACACAGCTCCAGCCATTCCCTCAGGTCCTATGACTGTTAATGGCATCGTGCTGCTCCCATACTGGCAATTTAGGTAATGGTCCATGTCCTTCCACATGCAGTGGGACAGGAGAATTTGCTCATATTGAGTGAGCCTGGTGCCACATTTTTGCAGCAAACTGGGACATTTGGCATGTTTCACCTTCTGGTGGGAAAAACTGGACAGACGCCTCCGTGTTTTCTTAGCTCATAAAAATGATCATATCTAAAGGGATCAGCCTCGATTTTGCACGCATCTCAAACCCTGGCAAACCTCAAAGTTTGGCCAGTTCTTGTTTCAGCTCAAGTGCTACCTTGCATTTCTGCAGTTTGCCAAGTCTGTCTAGGAAATGAAAATAGAAGAAGCTTTAAAACATACGGAACTAGAGCGGAGTGGTTTTTACCTTGGATTTATGCACTGACTCTTACACCTTGGGCAGAGAAAGGAACTGGAGACCCTCAGTGCTTGTGTGAGTCCAGAGAGCAGCTGCCCCAAGGCTGCCAGAGCTCCAGGAGCATTTGGACAACACTCTCAGGCACAGGGTGAGATTCTTGGGATGTCCTGTGCAGGCACAGTAGTTGGACTCAATCCTTTTGGGTCCCTTTCAACTCAGGATGTTCCATGATTCTCCTCTAGTCCCTGACTGAGGAAGAAAATTATTTTCTGCCCTTTTTGAGGCCTTGAGAACCTTCTTTTCCCATCTCATTTTGGTGTGCTGCTGGCCAGGGTTTCTTTCAGAGGCCCTTTAAAGGGAGAGTTGGTTGCCCTGGCTCTTGGCCATGAATCCAACACAGCTCTGAGGGGCAATGCCCAAGCTGAGGATGCTCCAATCCCTGCTGTTTTGTCCCTCCTGGTTGGTGTTTCCCAAGAGTCTGCTAGGTCTTATTCTTATGAATATGCCACTTCCTGGCCATGGGATACTTGAGGAAATCTAGACAATATAAAACTCCAAATTGCCCAAATAAGACAAATCATCATTATAAAAGGAAATCAGAGAAGGCAGAATTGGCATTAGGAGAGTGTCAAGAAAAGGATCTGAGATGATTTCCCTTTCCCTGACTGGGATGTGATCATAAAATATCTGGATCATATCAATCACATCATGGCAAATCCAAATCCCTGCTGTCTGGACGGCTCTAGTCAGGTTTGTAAATATTTTCCAGGGGGTGTTTTTAAATCCCATTTGGTTTTAGACTGTTAGATACTCACTTAAGTATGTAGAGAGCTTTTTTTTTCATTTTCTTTTTTTTTTTATTGCTGAACTATTTGGCTTCTCTGTTAGGGCCAATATAAGGGTTAATTAGGTAATTTTTATTTGGGTTGCAAATCCCCAGTGTCTAATCCTAATTATTCAGAATTAACACCTACTATAAAAAGTCTATTTCATAACTTTTTTTTCCTGGCACAATCGCAAACACAGTTTTGCAAGAAAAATATGTTTCTAATAATATACTATCATTTCCATGGTTTAGTGTAATAATTAAGGTAGCCCTAATTCACGTCTAAAATCTAATTTTCATAAATGAAGCATCATCTAAATATTTAATTGCGATGAGCAGAGATTTCGGAGCAGGTGTTTTAGGAGCTGGTCGATGTCCCTGATATGGGCAGGTTGTTCTGGAGGTGAAGCAGTAGGTGTTGGTGGGTTCACAGTGGGTGAAGCTCTTCATGGGCCAGGGTGACACAGGTGACTCTGGAGCCCTTCCTCACGCAGGGCTCCCTTTGCACCACAATTAGGGATGGCTGAGGTTCCTTTCTGCACGATGTCAGAAAAAACAGCTCCAAATCAGGCTCTTGTGAACCACAGGCTAAGCACTCGCACATGGTGTGTGGTTTCTACAACAGCTTTTAGTTAATGTCATGCAGTTTTCCCTCCCTTTAGGCTTCTGATTTGTGGTTACACTTGTATTCACTTCCAGTGATCTTTACAGAATTTTAAGGGATTGGAAGGGACCTTAAAGATCATTCAGTGCCACCCCCTGTCACAGGCAGGGACATCTCCCACTATCCCAGGCTGCTCCAAGCCCCGTCCAACCTGGCCTTGGACACTTCCAGGGATCCAGGGCCAGCCACAGCTTCTCTGGACAACGTGTTCCAGTGTCTAAACACCCTCACAGTAAAATTTTCCTCCAAATATTCAAACTAAATCTCCAGTCTTTCAATTTGTACCCATTGCTCCTTGTCCTGTCACTACACCTCCCTCACAGCCCTTTGGATGCAGCCGAGGGCTCCGTTGGTTTCAGGGCTGGGAGCTCTCACTGCCAGCTCATGGAGAGCTTTCCATCAACCACCACCTCCCCTCTCCAGCCTGTCCAGGTCCCTCTGGATCCATCCCTTCCCTCCAGCATGTGGCTGCCCCACACAGCGTGGTGTCATCAGCAAATGAGGATCCCTCGATCCTACTGTCCACTGACAGAGATGTTTTGCTGGCTGCTACCAATGCCCGAATGCCTGTGTTTCAAAGCTCTTGCCCAGACTCCAGTCAGAACCAGTTCCCCCAGCAAGGATGCTCAGCCTTCAGCAGCCAGCCCAGCCAGGAGGGCTGCAGAGGTCGGGCACGAGCACCCCTCACCTCTGAGCTCCCACCGCCCCCACGCACCCGCCGGCCTCTGCAGCGCCGCGGATTAAAGCAGGCTGATCTGTGGGAAAACAAATAGGATAAAACATAAGGAATAATGCTTAGGACAGGTTGCCAATAGTGTGTGGAAAGGCCTCTTCACAACTCTGGAGAAAGGGTTCTGATGGCAGGAGATGCTCAGGGCTGGCTGGGAAGGACGGATTCTCGTGGTGGTGATTGCATGGAGAGCAGCTCCTTGCCAAACCCAGTCCAGGGCCAAATCCTCTGTTCCAGATCCCTGCAGATTTAAGCAGGGATGTGGGATCCAAGGCTTTGCCTCTAAATATCCACATTGTGCACTAAAAAATGCCAGACATGCAAACTGCTGTGCCTCCCCCTTGGAGCTCCCGTGGGGTGAGGACATACCTCCAAAACCACACTGGAGGAGAGCAGCAACCACCCTCTGTGGTCCTCAGTCGTGTTGAGATGTTTGGCAGCTTCTGATGTGGGATGTTGAACTCCTATTTGAGGGAAGTTTTCTGAATTTGGAGCAGTGAGAGGTTAATAAAAATTCTTTGAGGTTGGATCTATACCTAATATGTTGTAAGGCATCCCGAAGATTTGGCTACCTTGTTATTTCTTTTTTCATTTTTTTCCCCTTTCATAATTTTAAAAGGGAAAAATTTTTTAAAAATTTGTTTATTGATGATCCATGAAATCGTGTTTTCATTAAGCCCACTTTAAAAAATAAATGAAGATATATAGATTTTTACCTTTAATGCTGAGCACAGCTCAGGTTCTCTCTGTACTAAGTTTGGGATGGAGAGGGGGGAAGACAGTGGATTTATTTTGTCTGTAACTTGCATTAATAAACATTTATTTTTTAAAAAATTTGGATTTTTCTTGACTGTGAAATGAATTTAAATGAAGATATCAAATAAGCCGATTGTTCAGGAAGGATTTAGATCAGCTTCCAATATCTACAATAGATTTTTCCTTTTGTCTGTCCTTTGATGCCCTATCTCATTCCAATGGGATGGGCTGGGACTGAGCCTTCAGGGGCTGGAAATTCAGGGAGGACCTTCTTCTTCCTCTATCACTAATGGCAAACTCCTCTGACTCCAAAAAATCAGAGGAGAACCGTTGGACCCCCTCATGGTGTCTCAGCAGGAGCCCTTCGGCCACCCAGACCTCCATGCTGGGGGAGATTCCCAGGACGGGGGGTTTTCCTGGGGATGATCTCCAACAGCTGCATGAAATTTGACTTGAAATTTGGCAGGGAGAAAACCTTCAGGCCAGAGAAGTGCCTTCTCTGGGTCCCGCAAAATGTCTTTCAGGTTTAGCTGAGTTATAATCTGGGTTTTAAGAAGCCTCTTTGGCTTTCTTGCTGGAGTCTCCCTCCTCTGACTCCTGGGCCACAGGTGGTTTTTAGTGAAATTCCAAAGAATTTTGACCCTGACCCTGGGGCCCAACATCACCTTAAGCCCTGCATCTTCTCCCAGCATCCCCTAACACCCCCAGCTGCCTCCATGGGGGAATATTTCCATATTTTCCCAGGAAAAGCAGGTGAGCAAGTGTGGAAGGTAGAGAAAAACAAAGGGAGCTGGACACGCAAAATTAATGTTACTTTAAATAACTCTGCATAAGATGATTTGGTTTATAGATATATTTCCTTAGAAACTAAACAAACCAGGAAATGACATAAAAATCTGTTAAAAGGAAGTTATTTTGTTGGTGTAGGCAGGATCTGCACGTTCAGGAATGCCAGATTTACAGTTACATCTGTCTGCAGCCCTCTCTCTGCTCCCAGGAGCACGTGCATTACGATGCAATCTTTAACTACATAACCACGTAATATTTTCCCATTCCCTCTCTTTTAATATTAGAAGTTGGATACAGAAGTGGGAAGAATCAGGATTGCACAGGCAATGGTAAAAATGCCATTTCTTAACTTTCAAGTACTTGGCTTTGCAACTTAAATAACTTTGTTCAAATGTAATTTTTTCAGATGTAATTATATATATCCAGTGCTGAACGTTGGAAAGCAGTGGGGATTACTGGAAAGCTTTTGGAAACTCCTTAATTTCCTTCTAGCAATGAATAGGAGAGAGCACCTTCTTTACTGTAGATTTCCCAATGAATTCCTCAAGTTCTTTTAAAAAAATAGATACAGTTCTGAACAAGCAACAAAAAAACCACTGGGTCAGGAAATATTATAAATAATTATTCTCATTTTTTTATCATTAAATACACAGGCAGAGTAGGACATTGTTGGTAAGTTTAATGCTGAAGAAATCGGGTTTTAATGAACATATGCTGACATGGCCTCACAATCTTGCTTCATCTCCCCTATTAACTTCCTCTGCACCCAGGAAACCTTTGGCTCACTGCCTAAGTCATAGAAGAATAATTAGAGTAGTAATTGAAGAATGCCAAGTCAAACATCTAAGGAATTTATCTTTAACAACCACTCCGAAGTGTGTTTTCTGCACTGCCTGGTGTGGTGGTTCTTGAGGAATCATTTTGCAGGTTTACAAGAAAAATTAATGGGTCTGGTAACCATCAAAATAAACTTGTTGTGCCTTGTAAAATAGAAATAAATGTATTTGGGAAAAGTGGAAATTATCCCGTCATACACCCACCCTATTGCTGGCCAGTCCTACTATTCCTCTTGAGTGGTGCTGGATACATAATCCGTCAACTACCTTCATCCCACAGGATTATAAGGCTGGAATAATAGCCTTAACCTAGAATTTACTTGCTTTTGACAATTAAATCCTGGATGCTTAAGACCTACAATGTTCCATTTTAATTGATGAGGGTTTTACATTTACGGCTAGAGAAATATTTTGCACTAATAACTGACATTTTCTATTCCAAATGAAAATCATAACTTAGCAGTGGCAATTGCTCTGCAACTTTGATCTATCAAACCAATTTTTGCTGGAGAACAACACGATTTGTCTCATCACTCTGCTCCTTCCTCAGTGGGAATTTCCAGACCAGCTGAGTGGTCAATATGTGATGGATGAACCATCAGTTCCCAGCCTCGGAGCTCATCCAGCTCTTTGTAAGGATGATGGAGGCACCTCTCAGTGGAGTACCAGGCTGAGTATTTCCAGGTGATTTAGGAGAGGAGTTGCCCCATTCCTTCTTGCTTTCCCTATATCCAAGGACAGCTATTCTGGAACATTTATGTCATATACATACTCCCCCTTTGCAGGTGATGAGTGTTATTCCCAAATAATTCAATGTTGTGTGATGCCAGATCAGGTTTACACAATTTTGCTGTATTTTCACAAATATTTTTCTACAACTCTGAAGTCCAACAGCTCATCTTGAAGGCTGAAAACCACTCTACTGATTCCTTATTTTGACAAGTCAATCATGGGACAAAAACGTGAGGGGAAGAATGATTTTGGGGCCAGTTTTGTGCAGCAGATCCTCCACGTTCTCAGGTGCTAAAGAAAGGAGCCTTCCCATTCCACGAGCTGGAGCTGCCACTGCCTGCTCATGAAGAGAGGATCTCTGCGTTAGGTTTTTTTCATAATGTCACTTCATCTTTCAATAATATTAAGATGTGGAACCATATTCCAAGTGTTTAGTGTCATGGGAAATGAAGCAGAATATATTTTGTTGGTAATTTCTACAGCAGCAGAGTTGGGGGTGGGGAGAGAGCATTCCAGCCAATTACCAGTTTCAGGTACTTCTATATTTAAATTCCTTTCCAGTTACCTCAACATAATTAATAAATTATATTGCTTCGTATTTCCAAGGAAATCCAGACAGCTGTACCACCTATCACTCCTTCCTTTAATGCGCTGTAAAAGTTCCTCCTCCGCACTCTCTATTCTGTTGTTGTAATTAAGGGTGTGCATCAGGAAATGCCACGCTTCAGTCCCGAGTTTACTGCGGGCTTGACAGACTCCCACAGCTTCCTTCTTCGGAGCTCATTTCCATGGAAAACGCCTCATGAAACCAGCAGCTTGTTCTCAAAAGGACCAGCTTGATATGCAGTGAGGATGCTGATTTTCAACACCTGATGGAGGTCATACCCAAGGCTATAATATAGGATATATTTTTTCAGTAATATGTGATCCAAGATGAACGTGGTGAGCCAAGTGGAAGGTCCATTTCTGTCCTGGTTTGGATGCTCCAGGTGTGTGCCTGAAGCACCAGGAGTGTGGGAAGGCTGGCAATACTCTGACATGAATTATAAATATGCCTTTTTGTCAGCTCTGAAATCAGGTCCAGCGTGGTGGATTGCTATTAATGCTGTGGCTAATGATCAATTTGTTTAGAATAAGAAGCACATGCACATTTCCATGCCCTTCTCTGCAGAGCTGTCGTGTTTCTGGGTGTTTATAACCACACTTCCTCCTCTCTCCTGTGTGCCTACAGAGAATTTAATGTGATTTATATAAAGGAAATTGACAGCTGATTCCCATGGCGTCCCAGAAATCCACAGAGGCTGTGAAGAGCATTTCTGCAGGGATGTGAGACACCAAAGTTGTCCCATGAACCCTGGTCAGATTTTGGGGGGTTTTTTTGCTCAATTTGTTTACACTGCAAGGAACCTTCCTGACTTGCCAAATCCTGGGAAGCAGCAGGATTTTGGAGAGGCTCTGCTTCTTTCTCCCTTCCCCATGCTCACCAGAGAAACCGGCCCAACATCACTGCAACCTCTTTGGCCAGCTGCTGCCAGGATGTTGGTGCTACTCAGCCCTGGTTTCACTGTAAAAAGGGGTTTTGCCAGAGGCAAGAGCATTTTGTATCCCAGCCAAGCACGATGTCATTCTGTTTGGACATAAGGAGAGCTCAGAGCCCAGTGTGCTTTTCCCAGGGGGATGGAAGAGCATGGAATGCTCCCAGTGCACCCCACGTGTTGGCACCACCTGCCTGCAGGAGAAGAAGGAAAGGTGACGAACGTCACGCTTAAAAAGAAATTCCACTTCTATTATTAATGAGAGAGTCCCGATGGAGAAAAATATTGTCTTGATCTCTCTTTTAGACGTATCTAAGGCTCTGGTAATTGTGGTATCCGAGTTTCAGATTGTCTGGTTTTCTCTTTCTGAGAGCAGGTGGTTTTTCTGCTGGTTTTCTGTCCACCCACTGCCATCGTCTCAGCACTCCTGGTGCCCTGTGTCCCCTCTCATGCTCCATGCTCTGCTGCATCCTTGCCTTGTCTTCCTAAAGGCCTCACATCCTTTCATACAGCACAGATATTATTTCCTAATACTTAGTTAATGATCAGCCTTGGTTTATTTTCCTCCCTTCTTTCTTTTCTGCTCTAGGCTTCCAAGTCTTTCTTCTTTTGATCCAGTCCTTCACCTTCCCGGCTGACATTTGGATCACTTTTTGCTGGTCTCCAACACATTTATCTTAGCCAATGTATTTTTCCTTATTTCATCAAATTCTTCCTCTTTTTCCCTGTTCCTTCTTCCTAACAACTCTTTACTCCTGCTTTTCCACCCTGTTCCCACCATGCTCACAGCCTACTCACCGTCTTGGAGTCCCAGAC
>WBMZ01006636.1:17500-78205 GCA_013400975.1 Atrichornis clamosus
ATAGTGTTGCTGTTCAGACACAAGGCACCAAACTCATTTCCCTGCAAGCTGCAGCATTGGCTGATACCAGCAGTCACTTGAAATATTGCAATCAGTACAATGCTCAGGCGAACCCAACCAGAGCTGCCGGTGCAACCTCAGAATTTCCCATTTTTCCACGCTTTGGTGTGATTTATAGCTTGATGAAGTCTTATCTCCCCAGCCTACTGCCATAGGCTAATAGTCTGTAACAAAGCTCCGTCTCAAAAATGTCAAACATAATGAAAAAGGGAAAATCACAGCAGAGGAAGTTGGTGGGAGGCTTTCCTAAGGGTGTCTGTCTTGGAGAGCACAGGGACTTCTGTGGTTCAGAACCCAGGAAAGCAGGACACAATCACACTGTGCCTCTGCCCGTGCCAAGCCTCTCCTGCCACAGAGGTTCCCATGGAACATGCGAGGAGACACACTGCCCTCTGCCAATCCAAGGAAAACACTGCTTCCTTTCCTATAAAAGCCCAGAAAAAGCCCATCCATGAGAGCCAAGCAGGATTTCCCAAGCATTTGCGGGTCCTGTGCAAGGCTGACCCCAGCAATTGATCCCTGGTGCCGCAGCTGGGGTGGCTGGGAGAAGATTCCTGCTGCTCTGGGAACGCCTGAGCACTGCTAGGAGCTGGAGCTGAGCAGTGTTTGGAGCATCACTCACAGCACTGTTGTCCTCTGTCCTTGCACAGAGCAGCAGGAATGAGCACATTTCCATGGAGCACCATCTCCGAGGTGCAAAGCTCTCCAGAAAACACCCTATCAATCTATTAGGGGGTTGGAATTGATAATCCTACAGGTCTTTTCCAACCTTAACGATTCCATGATTCTACTCCTCCTCCCAGAGGAGTTATTTTGAATAAAACAGTGGCTATAGATTGGCACTCCTCCGTTCAGACCCACATTTACTTCCATTCCATGGAACACTGCAATATTTCAGCGGTGAATTGTCCTTGCGGTAACTGCTAAGCAAGTTGTGCTTTGTTTAAAGATTGCCCAAATTGCTTCAGGTTTCTGTTTGGTGGCTCTGTGCTGCCTCACACCTTCCTCACCCATCTGGGACACACTGTAACCCAGGAATTAAAAGATAGAGGTGGCCAATAGGGAGTTTTGGCTCTCAGCTTTCCCAACTTGAGTCTCAGTTCCGTAAAACGCCTTGTACAAATCCTGTTTTCGCTTCTGCTGTCTTCTTCTCACACATGTGAAGAGTGGAACAAGAGTTTCTGTACAGGTCACAGTCATTAAATAAATGCACTTGTTGGATAAAGGCAACATTAAATACGAAGTGTTAATAGTTTTATTAAATTCACTACATCCCAGAATGTTTGGCCTTTGGCATCTCCAACCAGGAAAGCCCCATGTGTGAAAATACAGGGAATGCCAAGAGAATCTGGTGGCCAAGATGAGCCAAATGTTCTGTTTGAAAGCCTGAGGTTCCCTGCACCTACCTGTGTCCATGTGCTGCTCACACACAGAGGTAACACACCTCAACTCTTTGTTCCTCAGGTTTGCCTATCCATAAAATGGGGATAAATAGTGGCATGGGAAGCTTGTCTTTTGCAAACTTTAATTTATTAATGCCTGAATAATGCTTTCAGGTCCGATGGAAGATGTTGTGTAATTATAATAAATAGATATTGACTTCAAAGAGTCTCTGTAGATCTGGGCTTTTTGATCCCATTCTAAAACTGTAATTATCCCTATCCCATAGGCTTAAATATAAAATTATATGAGTGCAGATTTTCATCTGTATTCTGCTGGTGCATGGTTGCACATTTTCCAGAGGAGGTGGTAGGCTATGGGCCCTCAGACAATAATAAGTGTAGATGGCTGTGTTTTTACTGAGGAATGTGGAATTTCTGGGATGCACTGGGGCTGCACTGGCCTCATTGTGGGACTTCCTGAACCAGGAGGTTGTGCTCATCTGGGACAGCGGCCTCCCAGCTCCAAACACTTGTTGGGTGCATCCCTGATGCCCCAGTTTGTAATTAATGAGTGGTCAATGCCCTCCTCTGGGACAATGTAGCTCTGATTGAGGGTGATCCCATCTCCAAACGTTGCCCTGCACACCTCAGCTCAGTGGTAAACATCACAAAAATACCTCCAGGTCAGGGACTGCATTCTCAGCATAAATGTATTCTTTTAAAAATTTTGTCTTTTTATATTCTTATCAAGCGAAAGAGGCCAAACAGATTTTTCCCTCTACTCATTTTAATAAAATTGGCTTCCAGACTGCAATGTCGGATGCCAAAATCCAACCTGGAAATGCTGGCAGCCTCATCACTCGAGCGACGCCAGCAGTGGTGTTGCAATTATCAGTTGATCTTCTGTTTAAATACAACCCAGCGTGTGAGCAGAATACAGACAGGTTAGAAAAAAAGCTGTGAAAAGGAGAAAAAAAAAAACCCCTAACAATTCTAAAATGGGCTCAAGTCATAACATACAAATTGTTTGCTCAGCTAAAATGTGCTAAACCAAAACAAATTAAATGTAGCAGAGAATACGATAGCAGAAGGGTGAAAGTCATTTCAACAAAAGTAAAAAGAGTTGGCGTTTCCTTCTTGTCATCTGCATGGCTTTGGTTACCCAGACAGATGGAAAATTGTGTAAAAAAAGGAAGAAATTACCATCAGAAATTGCAATCAGATGCTGATATAGTAGAGGGCCACTTTGGGGGTCTGTTCCTTGCCCACTTGCTCCAGCTCTGGAATCCAGAAGTGCTGCACAGCAGGTTCAGCTGGGACTGGATGTGCTGAAGAAATCCCAGCTCTCCTGCTGACCCCTCACCTGCAGCTTGAGCAGCATTTCCCAGAGAGCCACCTCCATGGGAATAACCCAAAAAACACCCCAAGGTATTTGAGGGCTAAGCCAGACTAATGGCCAGTGGTGGGAAATGTTGTGGGGTTCTTGTCTGCTCTGGGTACAAAATGTAGGGTTATAATTGTGACCTTCCAGTACCCAAAGGAAACCTACAGGAAAGACAGAGAGGGATTGCTTCCAAGAGCTCGGAGTGACAGGACAAGGGGGAATAGTTTCAAAATGACAGAGAGGAGGCTTGGATTGGATATCAGGAAGGAATTCTTGCCTGTGAGGGTGGGGAGGGCCTGGCACAGGTTGCCCAGGGAAGCTGTGGCTGCCCCTGGATCCCTGGAAGTGTCCAAGGCCAGGTTGGAGAGGGGTTGGAGCACCCTGGGATAGTGGGAGGTGTCCCTGCCCAGGGCAGAAAGTTGGAAATAGACGATTTTTAAGGTCACTTCCAACCTGCTCTACAATTCTGAGATCTATATCTGCATTTTATATCTATACCACAATAACGTCCCCTGGATTTTCCTGCTTTCCTTAACAATGGAAAACACGTAATAGATGGAGATGCTCGAAGCCCTGAAATGTAATGATGGCCTGATGGCCAGGTGGCCAGGTGCTAATGCCTTTCTGCTGAAGGCATCCCGGGCAGCGTGCTGGGAGCAGTGGATGGGGAGCCAGAATGAAGCCATTTGAGATATCAGAGAAACAGGATTTCACAAGTCAGAGGAGTGGAGAGAGGGCAGCTGCTTTCACAATACTTAATACACTTGCTTTCATGCCACTTTCAGGCCAGATTTTGCCTAAAAAGAACTGTTAGATAGCTCCCCAAACTGTGATAAGAACTCGCAGCTCTAATATTCCAGTATTAGCATCTGTTCTTTCTTAGGTTACCCCCTTAAATTTCTTTTTCCAACTTGAAAACAAATCCAAACAGTCCTAAACTATAACAAATTACCCAGCAGAGCATATGAGTGGTTACAGGTTTCCAGCTCCACTGGAAAACTATAACAAATTACCCAGCAGAGCATATGAGTGGTTACAGGTTTCCAGCTCCACTGGAAACATGCTGGTCTCCAAACTGTGCGAAGAGAATCCAACACTTCAAGCCCGGCTCTCATGCCAAGACACGTGGCCAAAAAAACCCAGATGCCTTCAGTGTTTTATTGCATGCAGCACCGAGCAGTTCAATGGCTCTGAGAGCAGTAGCCAGGAATATTGGGAAATTGCAGAGGCAAACACATACACACACAGAGAAATATGCAGTCCTGGGACTTGAGCACCGGTGAACATCCCGAACATTTCTTGCTCGGGATAAGATCTGCTTCCAAGCCAGGATAACGTGGGATTAAACCAGGTTGTTTCTTCACAGGCAAAGTCAGATCTGGTGCGACTTGATATAGATGAACTTTGGAACTGACTTAGGTGTGTTTAATAATACCTACAAGGTTCATACTCTCAGATTCACTGTCAGAAGGAGGGGTAAAATAAAATTTGGAATGATCTCTAAGTAAGAGCTGAACAGACAATGGAGCTCTGGGATCATGGGAACAGACTTGGATATGCCCACCAGTGCCCTCCAACACTATAAAATTAAAATTTCTTGCATTAGTAGTCAGACACTGGTGGTCAGATTAACTCTGGAGTAAAAATGTGAGTTTTTACTGCTGCAATTATTTATTCTTTATCTTCCCTTACTTTGTTTTATATTTGGTTCAGACACACAGTTACTGAGAGGTGACTTTACAGTCACAACCATCCACAGAAGGGCTCAAAATGCATGGAAGTTTGCATCAAGTTGTTATCAGGGAATCCAAAATATCTAGGACTATTAAAAAAATTAATTTGTAAGAAGTTAAAAAATCTAAATAAACACATAATAAACTTAATTGAACATTTTTTTTAATGTTACACATGCATTTATGAATTTTAGAGTTTTTTCAATAATTATTACATCTATTTAAAATATAAACATGGAAAAGTACCAAGGGACTCATCCCCTAAGACACATTATGTTTCTTGGGGATATCAATAAGAGGAATAAACCTTTGCTAGCTGGATGTTGAGCTTATGGAAGAAATTAATAGATTATTAGTATTTAAATGCAATTAATGGGTGCATCCTTGTGTCTGAAGACACAATGTGAAGGGAAAAAGAGCAGGCTGTTATAAGAAAAATTTGGATGTTTGATCTTTTGGCCTCCTTCCCAGCTCTGGAGCCATGTCCAGGGAAGACTGGCAGGGTAGGAAGTAGAATTTCAGTGGGAGCACTGTTGTGTCCAGGGAAGGAGATGGGGATGAGCTCCTGATGAGGCAGGAGCATGGGATGAGGTGTGGGAATCTCATGAGGCTCTGGAGGCCTGGGAGTCACTTGTCTGATGTTTGGTTTGTGCTCAGCTCTGGGGTCCCACAATCAGAAGGTCATGGATGTATTGGAGGCAGCCCAGAGGAGGCCACGGAGCTGCGCCAAGGGCTGGAGCCCCTCTGCTCTGGAGCCCGGCTGGGAGAGCTGGGGGTGCTCACCTGGAGAGGAGAAGGCTCCAGGGAGAGCTGAGAGCCCCTTCCAGGGCCTAAAGGGGCTCCAGGAGAGCGGGAGAGGGACTTTGGGCAAGGGATGGAGGGACAGGACACAGGGAATGGCTCCCCACTGCCAGCGGGCAGGGTGAGATGGGATATTGGAAAGGAATTGTTCCCTGTGAGAGTGGGGAAGCCCTGGCACAGGGTGCCCAGAGAAGCTGTGGCTGCCCCTGGATCCCTGGAAGTGTCCAAGGCCAGGCTGGACAGGGCTTGGAGCACTCTGGGACAGTGGGAGGTGTCCCCATGGCAGGGGATGAAATGAGTTGACCTTAAAGTCCTTTCCAACCCAACCCATTCCATGACTGTGTGTGCTGCGAGGGTTGGAAGTTCACGCTGATTTCCCTTGGCAATTTCCCTTTTTTTTCTCTTTCCTTTTACCAGTCCTTTTCTCTCTGTTGCAGTCACAGAGCAAGGTTTGCTCTCCATTCAGCAGGACGGCCAACGGGTTTCTCCACGTCACTGCTGCCCTGCTGGCCCTGGATGCTGGGACTGCCAAGGGCTGAGCCTTGGAGACCATGCAGAGGCATTTTCGATGTCCAACCTCTTATCACTGCTGATGTCAGGTTAATGACCTGCAAAGATCTGCACAAACACTGCAGGAAGGTTGGCCAAAACTGTTGGCACATTTTTGTTGGCCCCACAGCCACATATTAAGATCATAGCGAGGGGCCAATTTGTGGATGCAAGGCACGGTCCATGCTGGGAACAAGGGGTCTGGAGAACAGGGGAGGTGACTCCTGAAGAGCTGCTGGGGACACCAGCCTGACTTGAGTGGCTACAAAACCCTGTGGGGTCCCTGGGGGGACACCTGGGCCTTCAACTCTCTCCCTGCTGAGAAGACAAACTGGATTTCTGTACACTGCCTGCTCAGCCTCTCTGCTGTGGCCTCTGACTTCTGGGCCACTTTTGCAGGGAGAATATTTCCCACTGCACTCCCAGGTGTGGAGAAGCAAAGGGAAAGGTGGAATGGGATTGGAGAGACATGAGAGTGGTAACAGCAGCAGGACTCACCACGTTGGGTGGTCACCCGGCACTGCCTGAGACATCAAACTCTGTGGGGAGAGGAACAAGGCTGTCACCCCCTGCAAGTGGGAACAGCAAGGCTGATCTTTAATCATTTCCCAGATGAAACGCTCAACCATATTTTTGTTAGTTTTCAGCAGAAGACGCACATAAAAAGGTAAAATTTAGATAAGGGGATGACTGAAAAATGCAGCTGATTAAAACAGCCGAAATACATGTGATTTTCTTTTAAAACAGAGTTTCTAGAATTTGAGGTATTTTGCCAGATGGGACTCTCATTATAGGATAGTTTGGTCCTTTGAGTGGATTAAGGGCTCTCCACTTACATGAGCAAGAATGTCCTGGTGAGTTTCAGTGGTGTTTATTAAAGACTGTGGAAACTGCACGTGTCCATGAATTCCAGAGTCGCTGCATGCCCATGTCTTTTCCAAACACACAGTAACATCTAACTGATAATAACTACACATAAAACTGAAGAAATTGTTCAGATTTTTAACAGAGAGGTTTTACCAGAGCTCTCAAGTGCTGCTCTGCAGAGTCGGCTGGAGGTCAGAGCCTGAGGCAAGCACTGGGTTTGTTCCCTGACATGGAAACACAGAACAGTTTGGGTTGGAAGGGATTTTAAGGATCATCCCATGGGCAGGGACACCTTCTACTAAACCAGGGTGCTCTGAGCTCCATTCCACCTGGGAAGGGAGGGGGCTCTGAGCTGCTCCTCCATGTGTGTGCACGTAAGCTCCACATTGTCAACACTTTTCTGCATTTGTTTCAACAATCCCTTCAGTGTGACTTTGTCCCTTTACCTATTTCCTCTTGTGAACTTGGCCAAAATTAATTTGAGATACTCTGGGGAGATTCTCGTATTTAGAGACTTGGTGGTGAAGCACTTTGTGAAATCAGTTTCCTTTGCAATGTTAGTTATCAACACAAAGCTCGAGGCACTGCAAAAACTAACCAGGTGTTGAGGGATGCTCCCTTCAAGTTTGATTCAGCAAGAAATCACTCTGAAAATCTTCATATCAATTGTATTAGGCAGGAACTGCAAAAAAAAAAAGCTATTAAAAATGTGTTTGGATAACAAGCATGTGATTATACATGTATCTATGTATATAAAAATCCTATTTATGTTGTATATGGGAGAACAGCTGTTTAATTTGATATTAAATTATATTTAGAAGTTATTAACTACTTAATGTCATCCTGAAGTGTCTCTGATGCTGCTGTTGAATGCAAAGGCATTCAATAATTTTGCTGGGTTTTGTAAGGAACTTAAACCTGTACGATTCATCCCTATTACTTATTGCATTCAGAAAATGACATTTACCTGGCTTTAAAGAGTCTTCTTTCAACTTTTTAAAATCTATGTGCTAATCATCCTTTTGGTTTTCATAACCTGAGAATTGGTAGAAAGCTACATGATTCATTTTGAGAATATTTAGTTCTTTGTTTTATTATACAAGACAGATCAATGCTTCATTTGCTTGTCTTTGAACAGCCCTTCTTTAGGGCTTTTTGTTTTAGTAAACATTGACAATTTTATTTCTTTAGCTCCTTGAAAAACCACTTCATGTGTACTCATGTAAAGAATGCTCCTGCAAATGCTTGGCACAGCCCTGCATTGATTAGAGAGGAAATTGAGATTAAAAGAGAAACCTGCCAGAGAATTATCTGTAAATAAAAGCACATTTAGCACTGTGCTTGTGCCTCTTGGAAAACAATCACTGTGCTCTTTGTATCATGCTTCTCTTTTTAACAGCACAAACTTCTGTCTTTGTGTTATAATCAGAATTCAAATGTCTTTGCATCTTGTCATCTGGCCTCTGGAGTTGAGAATGATATAAACGGGATATCGCTGGTAAATGTCACGGATGCTGACGAGATGTCAGCAGACCACAGCTGAGAGCTCTGGAATTCAAATCAAGAGAGACTGATCCTTATCTCAAATGATGTGTTTGAGATTTCTCGCCCCTTCCCAAATTTGCTGGGGCTCCAGCATGTGAGGCTGAGGCTGCCTTAGGATTTTCCTGTGCTGTAAAGGCTGCAAACTCCTGGAATTGCAGTGCAGTCAGAATGAGAACCTCTTAATGTAAGTAAAAAGGAAACCAGGCAGGCACTTTCTTGTGAGCTTTGAATTTTACGAGTCGGTACTTCCGAGGGTTGTTCCACCTCCTGCACATTTAACCCGAGTCCAAATGCTCTGATGTGCTGTCCTGGTTTAAAAGTAGGTAGGAAACTGCCTTACAGAAACAGCAAATGCTATTTTAGGATTAAACCTCCTGAATCCCTCAGTTTACTACACAGGTTACAGCAAGATGCTCAACTAATGAATCATCATTGAGCACTTGCATTTGCATAACGGAGGGAAGATGAGGCACCACACAGTGAGGGCAGCCTCTAATTTATGAACAGGAGACCAGATTCATTTTTTTACAACATTTTTTTTTCCATTTATGTTTTTATATGTCAATGTAAAAATGTTTCCATGGAGACTGTAAAGGTTTTTATTAAAAGGTCGATAATATACCTCCTACATAATAATTTAAGCAACTTGAGTGAAACCTTATGATCTTGTTTTTCGACGTGTTCCAGTTGGCGTTTTTCCTCCATTGTAACCTGTGCCAGAAAAATGCAGCGAAACTGTAAAACCTGGGAATAGGGCATTGTAGCAGTACATATATATAGATATAAAAATATTAATGTTTGGAGGTAAAAAATACATTAGCACGATAAAAGTAAGTTGGCTGGGTGCTGTGGTTACGTAATACTTGGTGTTAACATGTAGCATGTACTGCTTATGCTACACCAGCATATTTTGTGATATATAATCCAGTGTTTATCTATATTCAAATTAGAATCTGTATTTTTACTCTGTTCTCTGGAGACATATTATTTAAACAATCTCAGTCACAAAAAATAAACGTAAGGACTAAAGCTAAAATAACTCTGAAGTATTTTTCCCAGTCCTGATTACACTGCACTCTCTGCTGTCTTAATATATCTTTAATTATTATAACTGATCTGAACACAAAAGGGACGGATTCTCAGCTGCAGGGACTTGGCTTAGCTCCACGGAAATTTCCAGTGGAAGGGGGTTAACTTTCATCAGGAGTAAATCAGTCCCAGCTTCATATTTCCTGCCTTATCTGGTTCTGCCCTTTGCATTTTGCTGGCCTGGGCCAAATTGTGAACAAAACCCGACCTCTGCTCTGTGAGGATTCGCTCTCTTTGCTCTCTCCCTCTGATGTCTCCTGTTCCCTGGGTCTGGAATGAGGAGGCACAAAAAGCCGCAGACGCCGGTCGTGCATCGTCGCTTCCTTTGGATTCCAGGCACAACTGGAATGGGAAGAGAGCGAGCCGAGGGCTGCTGGCTGCAGGCAGAGGCTGTGTGGGGTTTATGTGCTCTGGGATAATGTTCATCCCAGAGAATATTTGCCCCGAGCAGTAGCTGAGAACACCACGGATCTGGAACCACGCGCGGCCTCCTGCTGTCAATAACGCTTCCCTGAACCCCTTCCAGTGCCACTCCGAGGATAACAAACATCCAGTGCCACTCCAAGGATAGCAAACCCACTTCACCTTCCTGAAAGGCAACTTTGCAAGCGTAGGAAACTTCCCAGCATTTGCATAACCTTAATCTTGTGGTGAACATTTGCAGATTCTACACTCTTGCTTTCAGCAGCCAAGTCGCTAACGCAAGTCCTTTTAACTGTGTGCTTTTTGATTAACCAGTAGTATCTGGGAATAATAATTGGTCATGGCCATCCATCCTACGGAGTTGATTAACTGGGAATAAGCTGCACATTTTTTCATACTTTTTTCCTTTTTTTTTTTTCCTCTCTTTCCTTTTTTTTTTTTTTTAAACTGTAAAGCTTTTCTGTGGTAATTCCACCATTCATTAGTATGTAGAAATTGGCTCCAAACCAAGTACATCAGCCAAAGCCATTATTTCCATCATCACACTCTGCATCAGTCTGCAGTGCAGCCTTGTAGGAAGACAATGTTCTGTCCCCTTGTGGTTCTTAAGTTATGGGTAAGGAGCTTACATATATTAAAAGGAGGGTCTTCACTTAGTCTCTTAATCTTTATGAGCACTAATAATAGTCAACTTCATTTCCAAAATTTAGAAACACTTGCTTTCAACATAGAAGGGTTGTACATGTTAGAAGATAAGTCTCATTGCAATGAGATTAGAAGCTCCACGTTTTTGTCAAATATCTCCACATTTTAGATTTTAAAAAAGGGGCCTCTGTAGCTTTAACACATACACTCATTCTCCTATACTTACATTCTGTATCTTTAAGAGGATAATTGCTGAATTGAAATTTGAGAGTGTTATCTTAATAACCAATTACTCAAATAACTTTGAAATTGGCTTAAATTGGCTCGTCATGCTACATTTACCTGAATCTTTTTATGGGAAAGTTAGGAACAAAAAAAAAAAAAAAGAAAAAAAAAAGAAAAAAAAAGATGGACTGGAAAGGACCTTAAAGCCTGATTTGTTTAGCTTTGCTGGAGGTTCCTGTTTGCAGCAGGGAGAGTGGCCCAGAGTAACCCCAGCAGGGACCCCCTGCCCAGTCACCTCCGGTATGAGGAGGAATGTGGTGGGAGGCCGGGATGGCCGGACCTGCTGCCCGCTCACCCCACAGGCACTGCTCCCCCAAGGACCTCCCTAAACACTGCCCATGACTGCGACCCAGAGAGGGATTCAGGGATGGGAGGATGGATGGTGGCTGGAGAAATCCGTCACCTCTTCGCAATGCGCTCGCAGCTCACGAGCCAGTGCTACGGAGAGGAGGAAATGGAGATATTTTACAGGTCTGCTTATAATGCTTATTAAAAATAGGAAAAATGGAGATAATCTTCTTTCAAGATTTCATCTGTTTAGTAATATGGTTGGATAATATGGATATGTCCAGCAATATGAGGTTCTCGGTGGGATCTGTGACCGGTCCTGTGTTACGCACTCAGGTTCCTTCATCATCTCCCAATACAAAGTAGATAAAATGATAAAACTTCAGTAAACCCAAATGCCTTCACTTAGCACTATTCACAATTGAATCTCACAACCATTTTATAGTAGATCTGGAGAGAACTCAATTACTCTCTGAGCAGGATTTCCAGTTGACATTGACTTCCCAAACTGGCCTGTGTGTCTCACAGCTCAAAACCCAGGATTTACCAGTCCTGATTCCTCGTTTTATTCTGGAACACCTGAGTGTTTTATCCTGCTCTTGGATCCAAGGTCATATTGCTCAATAGCCAACATGAGGGGCATTGCTGATTGTTAATGGATCGTGTTCTCCACGGCCTGGTGCCGTGAGGTGGAGCCGTGTCTGGAATGTGATGGATCTCCCGACAAAGCCAAAAATCCTTCTGAATCCTCTTTTGTTTTCTGCCTCAGCAAATTTCAGACAAAGAAGGCCCGCATGGAAAGAACCAATATTCGCAAAAGCCAGTCTGATTTAGGAGGAGTCAGAATAACAAATAAAGTGCTACGTGTTGTGTTCTCTCATAGACAAGCAGAGATTTATTCCAGAAACCAAAAGAGAGTTTCTGAGATTGAATGGAGCCCACTGGACCTCCTGAATCCCTAGTATCTCTTGGCTCAGTGTTTTGCCCTCACAAAGTGCTATGAAACAGCACAAACTCTGAGGTATGGCTTTTCCTTTGATTTTAAAACTTCTTAATTTTTTTTTTATGATAAAGTCTTCAGGTTAGAATATTTTTCCTCTCCTATTAAATGCTATTCCATTAAATTGAAGACTAAGTTTTCCTATTAGATGATTCTGAATATTTGACCTTTGGATAATCCTAAAGTGCAACAACATTTCCCTGCAGTGCTGGTTTTACTGAGCATCTTAAAATGGAGATGGTTCAAAATCAGTGCGAAGTTTGAGTCCTGCGATAATAAGGCCTCATTTTTCTGAATGATTTGGCAAGGAGGAATAAAGGGCAGCTCTAAATAACCCTAATCCCGCACTTAATGATTTCAAACATATTTGTCCTCCAGCTAAACAAGTAGTTTAAGGCTATTCCTAGTCTAGT
The DNA here is from genome assembly GCA_013400975.1 of Atrichornis clamosus. NCBI lineage: Eukaryota > Metazoa > Chordata > Aves > Passeriformes > Menuridae > Atrichornis > Atrichornis clamosus. The sequence goes on from WBMZ01006636.1 coordinate 29,965, forward strand.
CTTCTCCGTAGAATATCCAGTTTTTCTTGCAATGCCTGGGAATACCCAGGGATGCAACCAGATCTTTAACTGTTCGCTGTACAAAACATTGTCTATTCTTATCAACAGACCCAAACTCTGCCAGGTTACATAAAATGCCCAAAGCAAGAGCTGGATGATCCAAACAGGATTGTTTTCCTTTGATGCTCAACCTGTGTGAGTGTAACAACTGGAATATGTCTCTGAGCCTTTTTATTTTCCCCAACATCTTTTTCTAATCCTTTCCTTTGAGTTTTAAAATCATTCCAATACCAGGTTAAAATTCAGTTTTGGACTGGAAAGGACCTTAAAGCTCATCTCATTCCACCCCTTGCCATGGGCAGGGACACCTTCCACTATCCCAGGGTGCTCCAAGCCCCGTCCACCCTGGCCTTGGACACTTCCAGGGAAATTATGACTCAATTCAGATGATTCTCATTCCACTTCAGCTTTCTAAGTCCAGGAAGATAAATTACTAAATTCACCTTTTTGTTCCAGACTTGACCCATAATTTCCATTTTAGCTTTGGTCTTTTCAAATACATCTACTTCAAAGTCAATATTTTCACATCAGAACAACATAAATACACATTTTTCCATTGCAAGGGGAAAAGAGATTCTTGCAATAAAGTTAATTAAATATCCCCAAATCCAGCCACAAACCAAGTCAGACAACTTCCTACCCTTTTGAATCCTAACCCCAGTCTTATCTGAAGCATAGACATGGAATTTTTTTCTCAAAATTAGCATAATATTCATATTTCCTCCTGATAATCCTTAGCCAACTTCTGTCCATTTAGAGAATTCAACAAGAAAATGGCATTTTCAACCTATGACCATCCCAAATTCTTTCCCTGGTTCTTCTGCCCCACCTTCACCTTCTGCAGACACCTGAGGCTCTTCTGGTCCCTCATCCACGCTTTCCTCTTGCCATGGTATTTGCCTCTGCTGTTTTCCTAGAAGCCACTGGAGAAGAGGGTGGGATTTTGAGAGGGAAATATTTTTGGCTTCGAAAAACACACACTTCTCTAATGATTTTCTGAAATGCCAAATGGCTCAGGGATGAAGAAAGAATGCACTTCTTCTGAATGCTTTTTTTTGGTTGTTTTTAATAGGAAACAGGTTTTATATGGTATCCGTAATGGAAGAGGAGAAATCTGAGATTTCTGCAGGCATTTAAGGACATATGTATAGGATTTAGGTGAGTATAAATTCAAGTGCATAAATGATAAATGAAATACCAGCCACAGAGTATTATTTATTTCTGTCTGTGGACAGTTCTACGCGGATTTTTCGTTGAGACCCTGGTCCTGTAGCTACACCTGTGTCAGGTCTCAGGGAGCTGTGAAGCCACAGTGATGTGGCCTGTGGAGGAAAATATTCCTCTTGCAGCTCCCGTCCCAGGTTGGACTTGCTCCAGGAAATCCTGCTCTGGAGCAGGAGCCGTCTCAGCTCCACGCAGATAACACATCCACAGCAGCTCATCAGGACTCATCATCTGTAACACGAGGAGCTAAATTCCTGCTGGAAACACCGAATCCAATAACGGCAAACAGAACTTCAGGACAACCCACGTGTTTTCAGAAATTCACTTTTAACTAGGAACATACACAACACGAGCTCGAATCAGGAATGCTTCCAAGGGGATTCATCAGCCACTGGCTACACAGATGCCTTCCCACAGCTGCTGGGAAGAAATGCTCCTGCAAGCCAGTTGGACGTGGGTCAGACACCAGCTCTCTGCCCATGCTTCGTGTAGCTGCCTATTTCAGCCCAGTCTGTTTGACAATGATGACAAAAATGAGAACTTTCATCATCATCCAAGATCTCAGGCTCCTGAGATCCCATCTCAGCTGGCCTTGCTCAGCTCTCAAAGTCCTCCTAAGCTGCTCATTGAAAAAGAGGAATTGCTGGAGAGGCCCATGTGCACCTTTGACTCGTGATACAGATTTTTTAAAATCCCAAGTCTTGATCAAAACTGCAGCACAGCAAAAATGTTTGTTGGAAACATATGCAGGAGACTGCACCATTCCCAAATTTCTGCCAGCCAGGCTGGGTGTCTCCAGACCTGTTTTTCCATGGGATGGGTGTCTGCTCCAGCCAAGGCCCCAACGACACAATTGTGGTGCAGTTTCTGTTAAAGAAAATTGATAAATTCTCTTGTCCACATAAAAGAAGTCCATACCCCATTTAGCAGTGCAATTTGCCTACCTAGCTTCACTAACATAAATCTCCTTTATTAACTGACTAATCTTCCTTCCTTCCCTCTTTTTCCTTCAGTCAGACTTTCTCTAACTCTCCTTATATTAAGCATAAAGTACAAACCACAAACCCCACTTCATTCTTTCTGCTCTCCCTAACTGCAATCACAATGGTCCTTCATGAGGGCATTTTTCAAAGAGGTTTTTTTTCACTTTACTCAACCATCCACTGGACATTTCTGCTTCCAGGTGAGGGCTCCTCCTCCACGCCATAAGAAAGATCTGCTCTTGCAAATATTTCCCATCCAATTAGAAGCAGGAAATACTGGATACCTTAAAATTGTGGGGGTTTTTTCCTCTAGATTTTCTGTTCCAGCTTTCCAGACCCTAGGGGCTCTGGGAGCTGAGGCTGGGTAACCACCTGAACTGCTTGGCTCTCGTTCAAGCTGCTGCCACCTCTGTGCCCATCATGGCTTGGCCACCTCTGTCCCAGCCACCTGCACATTGTCACCTGCCTCCCACTGCCTCCGTGGGTGTAAATTAGTCTTCCTTCACGGCTGTGGAAAAGAGAAGTAAAGGGTTAAAAGAAACCTTATAAGCCAGCCTGGAAGAAGTACAAGGCATACAAGTCTTATGTAAATGTGCAATAAAAATGAGGAAAGGGAAAAAAAAAATAATAACTTGAAGATGAGGGTGCTGTTTTTATTCCCAGTGTGGGCTAATAATTAGGGTGAGAATGTCATGCAATGAATTTAAAGCATCTCGTATTTGCTGTAGCCTTTGTTACTGTTTTTACCTCCTATTGGATTAACTTCCCTTCTAACCAATACAATATTTTTCAGCAATAAAGCATTCACTCAATATTCCTTTTCATAAAACCCTCCATGGCTGTAAGAAAACATAATTGGATGTGCACTATACAGCTTGAGCTTCATAAACATTAAGTCCAACAACATGTTATAAATAATAGTGATACAGAAGATTAGCTCTATTAACCTCCTAACTGAGCTGGAAGCATTAGCCTCTTCCAGCAGAACTACCGCTCCGCAATTCCGTGCAAAACCCGGTGTCTGCCTTTAATTTTAGCCACTGCTGCCGTTCCCACATCTGCCTCGCAGACCTTCCATGCTTCTGGTCCTCGCCAGGTCAAAATGCACAGTGGCAGATTGGCATATTGAGCTATTAATACATCGCTCTATGCGTTACAGATGTTGCAGAAATGAACGGCGCTCTATCACTGCGCCTTGACACGGGGGCCCCAGGGGTGGCAGGCTGAGACCCAGATCTGTCTGCAACCTGCCTACTCCGGCAAAAAAAAGAGGGAAGAAAAAAAGCAAGGGAGAGTTGCCCCTTATTGCAGAATCACATTCCAGCTTGCAGAGTCAATTTTTCAGATGTTCTTGCTTTCCTGTTCCTTGTTCCTTCACTCAGGCCTCATCTGGCCGCGGTGAAAAATGATGTGACGCAGTTTTTTATTCTGCACTTGACACCCTTATGGAAGGCAACGTGGCTCATTGATTCCAAACTCCTCAAAGGTCAAGGCACTAGGAACAAAGATTTTTTGGAAGCAGCCCAGGAAAAACTTTAAGCTCAGACCCTGTACCCCCAGAAAAAACAGAACTGTTAATTGTTACCCCTTCTGTCGCTATTAAGCCTTGTATGAACACTGAACATATGTTCTGTGATCATGTACTTTTATATTAAAATGTTATTGAGTCACCAGGTGAAATGTGTATTAAGTGCACAGCTGAAAAGAGACAGTAGGTTTAAATCTTGACAGCAAACAGCTGTAGGATTTCGAAAACTTAATTCAAATAATGTAATCAATAGGTTAGGCTATGATTTCAAGTTTCCCCAAACACTTTTATATGAAAAAGGATATTAATTCGTTGGAGATTAGTTCAGCTAAAAGATAGAATTTTCTCTGTCACCTCTAAAACACAGATAAAAAAAGAATTTGAGATGTTTTAAGGAGTGCAAAACATATTTTTCTGGTTTAGCACACCACAAAATCATGTGCCCTTTTTTTTCCCTCTGTCTCACTCTTTCTCCGGTGCAGATTAATAATGATTACTCACTTCACTGTTTACTCATTCTGCAGCTGTACAGGTTTTGAAATGCTAATATGTGAATTATGTTCTCATTTTATCATAAAAATTGGAGAAAGGGTCATATCCAAACAAAATGCAGTGTAAGGAGAGGACCTGAGTGTTTTCAGATACACTCGAAACCTGCCACGGCAATGGAACCTACAGTGGAACAAAGGCATGGAAAACAAACACAAATATTTGCATTTGAACCATCAGTTGGGTCCTTCCAGATGATGCTTTGCAGGAGGTTGGGTCTTCATAGAATCATGGGGTGGTTTGGGTTGGAAGGCACCTCAAAGCCCATCCAGTGCCACCCCCTGCCATGGGCAGGGACACCTCCCACTGTCCCAGGTTGTTCCAAGCCCCATCCGACCTGGCCTCGGACACTTCCAGGGAAGTGCTTCTCCTAACTGCTGTCAAGGCCATTGTCCATCTCTGCATCTTTAGAGCCACTCTTAGGCCAATCCTTCCCTCACCTCTGTGTGGCCACCAGGCTGCAGATGCCACCCCAGCCCTCCTATGGGCTGGAGAGCAAATCTTAGGGTCCTTTCCATGATTAGGAGACTCTGCAGGGAAAGGGGATCCCAATCCCAGGGAATTATTTACTGGTTAAAGCATATCAGCCACACTGGATTATGTGACACGGGAAACACGTTATCAGAAGGGGCCCACATGTAATTAACATCAATTAAACTCTACATTTATTGCACATTATGTGGGTTTGAGTTAAAAGCACACAGCACCGTGGTGCAGCAACACTGTCTGAACACAGGAGCTCCCAGCATCTTTGGCAGCAGAAACTCTGGAAAAAATATCATTTCTCACAAAAAATCAGTGCTGTGAGAGGGCAATCTCAGCTGTCACCTATGGCAGGGACTCCGTTATTTTTCTTTTCTGCTTTTTCACATGGATAATCTATTTAGCTACACAGCTGGTGGCATTAAGTAGATGGACACATCATTTTGTGTCTCTTTAATTAAGTGAATTTTCCAAGCTTGTTCTCCTGCTCTCCTCAACTTCTCATTATTTCATAGAGAGGTCTTTAACAGTGCAGAGCTGTGCCATAAGGAAAAATTGTCTCCCTAAAGAGACAGGAATCCCAAAGTCCTTCTGAAACGTGTTTATATTCATTCCTTCCTTTCATTATGGAGAATTGCTCTAGATTTAACTGAAACAAGCCTAAAGATTGTATTGACATTTTTCAAGGAAAATTATTAAAATCTCCAGGACTTGATTTTAAGAAAGGGTTTTTTATATGATTTAGTCTTGACCCAGTCTCCAGCAGGTCTTTTGTTTGATTTTATAGGCTATATTAACATTTTAATGATTTTATTTCTATGTATTTATAGCAAGCTTTTTCATAGAGAACTCAGGAAAGGGTTTCACAAGATTTAGAACTTAAATTCAGTGTGTTTAGCTGCTCTAGAGAGAGTCTTCCCAAGTTATCTTCAATCTGTGTGGATCCTGTTGAATACATACAGAAAAATCTGTATTTCCGTGTGCAAAATGAAGAACACCAGATTTTAACCCAAAGAGTTTTTTTCATATACAAAGAGTCTGTTAAATTGAGTTTCCTTGTTCTTTTCCTTCAAAAAAAACACTCCATAATCTTTTACTGAATTGTAGAGAACACAGATTTCCAGTGATCTTTGAGGTTTAACTCCTCCTATTTCCTTGGTGTGATGTTAGCTGGGGGTGAAGACCCCTGCCTTGGTTTTCTGGGATAAACGTAAAACTCCCATGGAGAAGAAGAGTGGAAAGCCCATCTTTAGCATCTGCACCACTCCCACAGAGGACCCCAGACCCCATGAATTTGAACTGATTACTCTTAGAAAGGGCAACACTTGATGTTCACGTAGAACAGCCCTTCCTGCCCTGGCAAATCTCTTCCTATGTGACAGGTAAATCAGACAGAGAAATCTCTGCTTATTAATTATCATCTGGTGGGTCCTCATTACCAGATTACCTTTAATCTGCTAGCCAGGCCAGCGCAGGGAACGGACGTTTTTCCCCCTCCTCTCTGTGCTTTGAATGATGATTTGTTGACTCTCTTTGATATCTGCAGGCATGTAGGAGGTGGCTGGGGGAGGCAGAAAGGCTCTGCTACCTCCAGGCTTTTGGCTCGTGGGCAGGAGTCCATTGTGGGGAAGCCAAAATTATCTGCACTCGGAAAAGGGAAACGGATGAAAGGGAATTGCAGCCTTGCATACTGCCAGTGCTGTGCTGCATGGAGCAAAACCTCCATCCATACAAATCCCAAAAAGGCAGGTCCCTGCCAAATATCATTTGAAGATGCTGAGGGGCTGGGAATTGGCCCCTCATTAGAGATGCTGAGATTTCTCTCTTTAGAAGGGCACTCTTCCAGCCCATGGAATTTCACGGGAGATGAGCAGGTAAAATCTGCCAAAAATTTCTACCATGTGGGCAAATTCAGCAAACTGTGCCGAAAGTTGTTCTCAGTATGCCAAAGACTTCTTGCTCAGTGCCAAAGAGGTGCAGTTTTAACATCTCTTCTATTTTTAGTCCTGCTCTATATCAACTGATAAATCAAATATAGTACAGAAGAGATATTATCCATTATTATTTTTAAATACACATATATAATTAAAAATAACTAAATTGGATAGTTGACCAATTTTTTATAATGATGTTTAGTTGGTGCTATACAGTAAAATAACAGGTCTCTCTGAGTTACAATTGCTAAAACTTTATAAGAACTAAAAATTAACATTCTGGAAAGCAAAGACAGAAATAAAATATAAAATTTTAATGGCAGAGGCGGTTTGTTTTGTTTTGTTTCTCTTTATAAGTTTTCTGGGATTAATATGAAATCATGGAATGGTTTGGGTTGGAAGGAAAGGTAAAGCCTATCCCATCCCAACCCCTGCCATGGCAGGGACACCTTCCACTATCCCAGGGTGCTCCAATTCCCATCCAGCCTGGCCTTGGACACTTCCAGGGATCCAGGGGCAGCCACAGCTTCTCTGGGCACCCTGTGCCAGGGCCTCCCCACCCTCACAGGGAACAATTTCTTCCATAAATCTATCCTAAATTTCCCTTCTTTCAGTTTGAATTGATAAGTGCATATTTATCCTACTGGGAGTCTACAGAATATAGATTCCCATTTCCGGAATGGATAGTCCTAAAAGCACTGGGATTACAGCAGGGACTGGAGCAGTTTGGGAGCATCATTTCAGAGGTACCATAGAGCAGTTTTAAATTTTAAAAATAACTTTAAAATAGTTATGTGGAAAGCAGCAGCATGAAACCAGGTAACCAACAGGCACGTGAGACCTCTGGGCCACCTGGGGCATCATCGTGTCGCAAAAGGGCAAAATCTGATTTGCAGGCAGGGGACAAAGCCCTCTTGAAATATGGAGCTACTCATCAAAGGGCATGATCATAAATGTGGGTGTTTTATCCACAAAGAAACCCAGGTTTGGAAAAGGAAAGTCTGCAAAAGGAACAGGCAACCTCACCTGACTCAGACCCAAAAGGTTGGTCTGGAAAGAGACAGTTTTGACTCCAGTTTTCATCTTGAACCTGCAGGAGTGGCTCTGAACAACATCTGAACTGCCTTGGTGAGAATTCGGATGTCTCACGGAGTTTTGAGTGTCAGGATGAGCTACCTAAAACTCCATTTAGAACTTAAAACAGAGAGATTGATTTTCTGATGAAGCCCACGGGGACATTTCTCAAGCAAGTTAAATGAAAAGGAAATAAATTTGGAGGAAATTAATTTGAGAAGGAATCCTCTTTGCTTTTTTTTTTTCCTCCAGTTTATTTTGTATTTTCCTTTATCTTCTGTGGTCTTTGTGTAAGCTCTGAGCTGTCTCCCACAGCTGGATCCAGCTGCACCAGTGGAGATGAGATCCATCAGCAAGTTGCAGGCACCTCACTTCCCTTGTCCCATAGCTATGATCTTGGAAATATCTATGGATGTGCCCTCTTCCTCACAGCTCCCACAATGCCAACCATCAGCTGGGTGAGGAGATTAAATCAGGATAAAGAAAAAAGAGGAATAAAAACAGCAGATCTGGGAATATACACATTAAGCATTCTATTGTGCTTGCCCCAAAATGATATTCTTGGGAATTTATGCAACATTTTATTACTTGCTGTATTTAAAAATATATACTTCATCCAACTCTTCTTTACACAGTGGTGCTGCTAAACTTTTAGCATATTTTATGTGTTCAAATAAACTCGAGAGCATGGCTTGCAATGTTAAGGCAAAGGCAGCAATTTATTAGCAGAAGTAGATTTCACACTCAGTCTCTACCCAGAGCCTGACATTGCTCTGTTTGCTCTTTGCAAACCTTAGAACATTTCCAAGGAGAGCACAATTCTTGTTTCACATCTGGGCTAAGTCTTAAACCAAGATGGAATACCAGAAGTAGCCACGAGAGCAAGAGTTCAGGGTCTGAAGGCATGACGAAACCTAAGAATTTCTGACAGAAATGGTTAAAAAGCATGTAACTGTCCCCAGTTCAGGCCAGTGCTGCTGAGCAGAGAGGGACAGGGGTGAGGATTGTGACAGCCTGGTGTCTCCAGGAGCTGCCTCACACTCCAGCTCCACCATTACAACCTCGATAGCACCAATTTTCATAGGACTTCTCCTGCAACAGAAATGTTGAGGTTAGAAAGGTGCTGTCTGAATTTTCTTTTAGAAATTGTTGTCGATGAGTACTTCAAGATGTTCTTTAAAAACTCAGGGCAAGGACATCTTCTGCCTCCAGTGGTCACTTGGCTGGGCACACACTTAGCTGAGCACCCTTCCCGAGGGGCTAATCAGCCACTCCACGGGGTTTTTTTTCCCTGAAACATGACAAAATGCTGCCTTTCTGGGGGTTTCTGCCTGCAGTGGTGTTTGCTCTTCCTGTGCCTGGGAAAGAGGGACCCTGTGGTCACCCTGAGGCCCCGACCCGGGCGTCACACCAGGCACACTCACGTCTTCTGCAGGCACAGCCACAGCCCAAGTGCTCTGAGCCAAGCCAGAATAGTTAAACTTGTCGCCATCTCAGAATTAGAAAAGTGAATTTAATCTTGGGCTGTCAGCTCAAATTTTCCCCACAGTTTCATGGAACAGCCTTTTTTTCCCATAGGAAAAAAACTCATGGGCTTCTAGCAAACCTTGGTAAGGAGTTATTTTGTTTGCTTTTGCAAGACTATCAACAAACCAAACTATGCAGGCTTGTCTTTAATTGTGAAACTTTTTCCTATCACGCATTTTCCAGCTCCAGAGAAACAAGGCCGCTGAATGTGAAATGTGAGAATTTGTAGGATTTGCCCTTTGGATGCTGTCAAACTCTCCATAGGTTTTAAACTAATGGCCACAGTGGCTGCAAATTGGGATAAGCCCTATGGAAAACCCCCAGACGTGGAGAAAACTTCAACTTTCACTGGGTGCTTTCTCCATGCCAGTGACAGGTCAGGTTATCCATTGAAGGGGACAAGAGAGAGCAAGAGGAAAAATGATCTGGTTGTCCTTCATCACACAACTCGTGCTAGAGCCAGGGCCTGTGGTTAGACCCAGAACAAACAAATAGCTGCTAAAGGTTGAGAAAACAAAGCCATAAACCACACGTGTGACTTTTTCTCCTCTTGCGCAGACTGCTTGGGTGGAAGGATTGCTCCAGTCACGCGGTTGGGTTCAGTGGGACCATGCTGGGGCATGGGAGGGAGAGAGCTTGTGAAAAACACACTGGAAAACACACTGGAAACACAGCAAAGGCATTTCCGTGCACGTCAGGCTGCTTGGGAAGCAGAACTGTGCCGGGGACTGCGTTAAACCAGGGACAGCAGAGCTGGGACCTTGAAAGCACGTTTTGTCCAACCCTCCTGCCATGAGCAGGGACATCTCCTAGATCAGATTGGGCTGGCAGGTGGAGCCTTCTGTGGGTTTTTCCTCTGTTTTGTGTGGAGATGAATGCAAACCACTCTGAGCACAACTTCTGACCGTGTCTGGCTGTCCCTCCTTCACTGCCAGGGTCAAACAGTGTTGGCACTGCTAAATACCAGAACTTCACAATATGGTTTAGTGGGTGTGGTGGTATTCAGGTGAAGACTTGATGACCTTGGAGGTCTTTTCCAAAAGGCTGAGAGAATTGGGATTTTTCAGGCCTGGAAAAGAGAGGCTTTGGGGTGACCTAACTGTGATCTTCAGGTGCCTGAAGGGAGCTGCAGGAAAGATGGCGAGAGACTGTTCACAAGGGCCTGGAGTGACAGGACAAGGGGGAATGGCTTCCCACTGACAGAAAGTAGGTTTAGACTGGATACTAGGAAGGAATTGTTCCCTGTGAGGATGGGGAGGGCCTGGCACAGGTTGCCCAGGGAAGCTGTGGCTGCCCCTGGATCCCTGGAAGTGTCCATGGCCAGGTTGGACGGGGCTTGGAGCACCCTGGGATAGTGGGAGGTGTCCCGTGGCAGGGATTTGGAACTGGATGATCTTTAAGGTCCCTTCCAAGCCAGGCCATTCCATGATTCCACGATTCTAGGAGTAGAGCCAGGGCTGGCGTGGCTTCCTTGGCTGCTGCCCTCCGTGCTGATGGCTCTGGGTGCAGAGGGAACTAACACAGTGGCAATTGCCAGCCCCAGGCTCCTGCTGCTGTGCAGGAAGGAAGGTGTTATTCTACAAAATATTCCCGTTGTCTTGATATATAAGGTATTTAGTTCATAATAGTGCATGTTATCTCCATGGAAGTAGACAGGCAAAGACAAAAATCTGCATTTCTAGGAGTTAAAGGGAATTCCATGTGATAGGCCACTTTTTGCAATAACGGACAGAAGATTTTACAGCCTCCTGAAGGAATTAGTAGACTTTTAGTTTGTACAGCCAACGAGAGCAGCTGGGGCAGGAGAATGAAGATTATTTTTCTGTGAAACTTCCTATGGGTGCTTGGGAAAAGCAGCACAACAAAGATTTGATTTTACCTGAACAAACCCACCAACTCCTTCCATGAGAATGACTCGAGGGTGGGTGGAAGGTGCTTGTCCAGTCCAGCCTCTCAGAACATCTCTGACCAAACTGTGCTTTGTAGTTTCTATTTTCAGTTAACTGTAGAAAGCTTCATTTTTAGCCCTGCTGACATGATTTTAGCACCTTAAACAACCATTTTGTGCTGTGCAGCTACCACTACACAGACACATTTCCTTCCAGAGTGGGCCATGAAGTCACTAAAGGGCTGACTTTAATCAAGAGTAAGTTCAGAAATACAATTATATATGAAGGTACATGGATGACAGAGAGCAAAGATGCAGAAAGTTCAAGGCCCATGTGCCGGAGCTGGGAGATGAGCAGCAGCTTGCTGCAGGCAGGTATTAGTTTTCATGAAAGTGCTGGAGAAATCCCTGAGGCTGTCGGGGTGCTTGTACTGGGAAGGAGCTGAAGTTACAGTAGGAGAAAAAACTTCTGATATGGGATTTTGAACCACATCAGCTTCCTCAGGCTGGTGCCCTGCTATCATTTTCCAAATTGGGTACCAAATCTCACAACCTAAATGCCTTAATTGTTTTCCCAGGGAAAGCAACAGAAGGTAATCAGTACCTCCAACTGCACAAACCTTATGTTATCTTTATTAAAACAAACCACAGAATTACCTATGTTTAATGCCTGGAAAGACTTTTTGACAGATTCAGAGATGAGCGTGTGCTAAAATAATCATAAAGCTCAGAATATCACAAAAGTTGGTTGCTTTTAAAATTATTGCTTCTGAGCAATACTAGAAAAATCACGGTCCAGAAGACTTTTCAGTGTTGATCCTGAAACCCGAAGAAATTCTTAAAAATGGCCACGTAGATGATGAACGAAATTACCCACCCAGAAACCTTGATGTTTATCAGCGGGCTCGCATTTTCCCCTTTGCAGATGTTACGATGAGGGTGTCAACACTTTCCCTCCTTTGTCCGTGCGCTGAAAATGACGGCAGCTCCGTGCATCGCTCACGCGCTCGGAAGGCCCAGCTGCAGTGCACATGAGTTCAAGCTCCTGCCCGGGCCTCATGTTTCAGCATGACCTCAGTTTCCTGTGCTGAATGGGAACCAACGCGAGCGAGCACTTGTAAAACTGTTTTTGAAGAGTGGAGTTATGAAGAGGTGCTGCGGTGTCAAACATCTGTTTCATCCATTACGCTCAAATAGCAGCGGTGCCTGTACAGTAGGGCAAGAGCCGCCAATAAATTAAAAATCCTCCCGTGGCCAAGCTCTCCTGACTCTCTCGAGCTGCCTGGCTCTTGTGCCAATTTGAACCACCAAAGAAAGAAGCTGAATAAGAGAATGGGAATTTTGCTCACTTGGTAATGAGGGGTTTCTTAGGGTTGTTTGTGGGTTTATTGATCAGATAATATTTGTAAACGCTCACGGCCAAAGCTGGAATTTCAACCTACCTCAAAAAATAATTCTGCTTCTATTGTAATATTAAACCTATAGTGGGAGAAAATAACAAACATGTTTTTTTAGAAAATCCTGCAGTTTGGTGATGGATAAGTACTGGAATTCTATATTTGTGATTTCCAATAGAGTTAATTACATTAAGATATGTCCTGTAACTGCACCACGTATCTCTTGTCAAATTTGGCATGTATGTTAATTACCTAAGGAAAAATACATGTTAGCTTAATGGGGTAGCTGCTTGTTGTGATAAAATATAAATGTATTCCAGACAAGATACATTCTGCAAAATAAGCAAAATCTTAAAAACAGAGATCTATTTATAGCCAGGAGGGGGATGGGGGTCTGGGAACTAAAATATCAAACCAGGCAGTCTGAGAAAATGTTAAGAGGCTGCAAAGTTGTTCACCTCGGGGTTATTGGTTCAAGTCTTGCTGGGATTAGTCATGTTCACCATCAGCCATTGTCACCAAGGGGATCAGCAGCAGCCAGCATGGAATGGGATGCTGGGATGTGACCCGTGCCCAAAATCCTGGTGACAGGGTGAGTGCATGGTCCTTCCCACCCTGAAAATCCTCCCTGTTTCCTCCAGTCCCTGCTCAGGCAACATGAACCCATCTGAGCCAACCTTTGGTCCAGCTCACTCGACTGCTGGTACCATCACACTCCCTGGCTTGGGTCCTCTGGCTTTCCTTCTGCATGGATGTAGGGAAAAAAAAATCTTATGAGAAAGATAAATGGACAGGAGCAAATCAAAACACTGCCCAGCAGTTTAAAGAGAAAAATGGAGCGGCTGCTGGTCCCTGTTGGGCCTGGAATGGTTTTGGTAAGGAAAAATGAAGCTTTTGAGCTTAAAGGCATCAGGATGAATGACCAGAATGTTCCTGTGAGCCCAACTGAATGCTGTCCAAGATATTTTTACCTCCCAGGTGTGTTGTATCATTTATATTCTCCTCCTAATTATCTCAGCTTTAATGCCACGCTAATATGGCCGTGTCGCCCTCGGACCCTGTGTACCCCCATCACCTTTCCCATCCTGTCACTCTCCACAGGCAGAGGAACATGCAGGACTTCATCACAAAATTCGCATCAAAATACCAGCTCTCACATGAGTTTCAAAGAAACTTTAACTCCTCTTAGAGACCTGGCCTCCCACCTGTCTGCAAAATGCTCTGCACCACCCTAAGCAATTCAACTTCCTGACCCAAGAACATGCTGGAAGGAAGAGGACTGTTTTCCATTTAGTGGCCAAAATACTCTACAACTTTGTACAAGTTCATCCATAAACTCCATAATGAGACATTGTACTTGTATGTCCACATACAGGAGGAAAAAAAATGAAGCTAAAGGAGATTTTGGCTGTAGTGGACAATATTTCACATAATACAACATAATCTCTTCAGAGTCAGCATTCAGCTTCAGGGATCTGGTTCAGCTGGAAAAGCGGCCTCTTGAAAAAAATATTAGAGATGTTTTTGTGGCTGCAGTTAACGACATAAACAAAAAGAATCACCTTGTGAAAAATCTTTGGCTAGAAAGTGTGATAAATATCATATCCTCCCTGCATGGCTGTGGAAGTCGTGGGATTCTGACTTCAAAGCAGGAATGAATTTAGAGATAACAAATGGAAAGGTGTCTGAAAATTCCAGCAGCCTTCCTCCTGCTTTGCTGGTGAAGATGGCCCACAAAGTAAACAGTTCAGCCTTTGAACACCTCTGCAAACTCATTCCTTTGGTGCAGATAAAAATTTAAGTCTTACATTTGGAACCTGCACCAAGAAAGAGAGAGAGACTAAAAAAATGCTCAATTTTTCAAAGTGGTTTAGGGGTTTACACATCTTCTGGTGCAAACTGGAATCATTCCACTGACTGACGGGTTTGATGAGGAATCCTGTAAAAGAACAAGCAAAAGACAAACAGGGAGCAAAACAAAACTAGAAATTCTTGGCACCTGGGGATTTGTGTTGGCCAAATGACGAGACTGAATCCCAGAATCTCTGCTTGGAAAGGATATGAAGTCATTGTTGAAATGTGCACATAAACTGGATCTAGAGGGATAAGATTAAAAAAATTTACAGAGTTCAATCTTGTAAAACTATCAATTATACAGGACTGTTTGTGTCCTTTTCTGTGAATTTTTCTGTAGACCAAATGTTTTCCTTTACTTCTGGGTAGACCATGGAGCTGGCATAAAAACTGGAAGTTACTAAAAACAAGGGGCCAAAGATCTGCTTAGCAATCATTTTGTGGCTTCATTCACAGAGCAGTTCCTGTAGGAGGAGTGGGGTTGGCTGCTGTGAAATAGGTGCATGCATTGAGTTTATGAATCCATCTGCATTTTGCAGGTGAATCCTTTAGCCATTCATTGAAAGGAATGTTTTGAGTGTCAGGAAAGTGGATTTTCTTCTTCTGGGACCATACAGCATCTCTGCTTTTATGGTACTTAATTTAATTTAAGTTGGATGAGCTAAATGCAGGCTGAAGTGTGCTCTGGGTGCAGCATCTTACTGCACTTCGACAGGGACATGGTTTGTGTCTCACATTTCTCTGGTTAAACAGAAAAAGCTCAATCAAGCACCAAATTTAAACATTTTGCTGATTGTCCAATATTCTGTGTAATCACCAAATCATAAAACAAAGTTAAAATATGTGGAATAAAAGGTATGGAATCCAGCATTTGCCAAGGTTGGACATGGTGAGCTGCTTATGGGATGGTTCTGGTGCTGTGGTAGAGGAGCTGGTGAGTGGCAGAGTGTCATTAAATTTTAGTTTAAATCATTCAGAATCACTGTGATGTGATACAGTTTCCTTGTGTCCCTCAAGGAATCATGGAATCGTTTGGGTTGAAAGGGACCATAAAGATCATCCAGTGCCACCCCTGCCATGGGCAGGGACACCTTCTTCCATCCCAGGTTGCTCCAATCCTCATCCAACCTGGCCTTGGACACTTCCAGGGATGGGGAATAAAGCATCCTGGTCTAGTGGGAGTTCATCTCTATTTTCTGAGTGATCTAGTTTAATTTTCTAGAAAGTGGGATAGTATAGGACGGTTTTTTCAGAGCTTTGTGCTTCCACAGCAGTCCACTGTTGTTTGCTTGGCCTTTTGTTCTGATTCAACATCTCTGAATTTGCCCCAAGCTCTCCTTCCTGCTGAAAAAAAAAATAAAATTAAACCACAAGTTTCCAAGTGGATCCTGGTGCTCTTAATGCCACATTTTACCCCATACCCAGCAGTACTGTTAGACCTTGTCAGAGCAAGGTTATCATCACCTGCTTCCTTAAAGCTTTAAATCCAGTGATTCCTTCTGGCTTGTTTCTCATGGTAGGGTTCATAAATGAGTCAAAAATTTCAGTTAGTGAAACAGTCTAATAAGAGAAGTTTGTGCATGTGGAGAAGTCTGTTGCCTGAATTCCCTGGTGAATCAGCCTGTTCCCTAAGCTTATTCCTGCAGTGACTTGATTACCAGGTAGGCGAATTTGGGAGGTAAGGTGGAGGTTAAAGCTGATGGATAATCAATGTTCTGTCCAATCTGGTGTGTTTCCATCACAAAATATTGAATTGCATTGGAATAATTTTTTCATCATCTGTAGGATGCAGTCCCAGGCAAATCTCAAAAGGTAGAGTGATTTTGTTTCCTGAAGTATGCAAAAAAGCAAAATAAAGAGGAAATCTGAGGTTTGTCCCGAATCCGACTTCTTCACTGTGCCAAATGGGGTTGGAAACTCATGAGAACATATCTCCTGTGAGACTTCTGGTGCTTCCAGATCCAGCTTGTGTTGCAAACGTCACAAGCACTCTCACAACTTTTCATGTGCTATTTCAACAGCCCTGCTGCCACACTCAGCTGGGACAGAGATGCTCAAAAGCACAAACCATGGAAGAGGATGGAAAGCAACACAAGGATTCCTTGTACAGGTTGTTTTATTTATTGCTTAATCTTCATTTTTCTTAGGATAACAATAAATACCCTGGGTTTGAATGATAAGTGTCAATATCATTGTTACAATTTCACTTCTTCTGCCTTTTCTTTGCACAAACAACCGGTGCTCGTGAGGCACCTCCTGGGAGCCTCTTCCCAACAGGCTGGAAAACGGAGGGAAATCCTACAGATTAATTCACAGCACAGGAAAAGCTGAGCTCTGCCCCAGCCCTTCATTCCCATGGTTTTTAAGACTATGTGTGGTTTTTTGAGGATCAGGAGGGATCAGGTTGGTGGCACCGACTGGAAAAGGCCCCGCGATCCCTCCCGGCTGCCAGAGATGGAAGGGAAAGGAAAAGGTCCCGTGCAGCCAGATGAGCAGCCAGCAGAATGAAAGGTCAGCAATTTGTCAGGTTAAACAAACCTCTCCAAGTTTCCCATTTGTTATTTGAAGCCTTGACAAGTTATGGAAAAGCATTTTAATTAACAACTCTTGGATTTTAAAATAAAAGTCAATAAGGCGCACGTATTTCTTTAAGCGATGTCCAGAGTTTTCCTCCAAAGTTACAGTTTGACAGATTTCCATTAAGTTTATTGGCTGGAGATGATGTGACTGTGTTTTAATATGAAGAATTAATAAAAGATATATGAACTCATATTTATATAACCCAGTACAAAAGGGTCAGTGCATTTCCCATTCTAATTTTCTTCACAGTTTAGATTTAAATGAATTTGATTCTTCAAGGAAAAGCATCATGACATAAAGACATAACCCCCACACTCTTTGACTCCCATCACCAGCATTCACTAAAAAAAGAGAGGGAAAAAAAAAGAGAAGGAAAAGGGAAAAGTAAAACTTAGACTATCTTAATTTGTATTGACTTCATTATTCTCTAGATAAAAGGCTACTCGACATAAATGAGGACGCCAAGTTCAAACTTTTAAAGAATTCACATATTTACATCAATTTTTAAAGGGTTTTATAACTAATGAACTCAGATTTCTTTTGGCATGGCATAAAATCCATTTGTACAGTTTTTAATTAAGAATGCAGCCTACGCAATTAAAATTAAGGGTAGAGACTTCATCAGATGTCCTGTGAGAACCGCAGTCGAAAAAATTATGTTAATGCTGGATGTCCTAAAAGCATTCTCTGAATGTTGGAAACACTTTGTGAGGAATTATTTCTGCTATACAATAAGGATTTATTTAAAGTTGAAAATTAGGAGCTTTTAATTTTTGAGTGTTAGGCCCTTATTTATCACTAATCACTTTGGCATTTGTCATGGTGCTTTCAAAGCAGATATCACTTAAAACTGCTTCAATTTTCCTAAAAAGTCGTATCTGTGTATAAATGTGTGTATATATATATATATATATACTTATATAGAGACTGAGACATGCTCACAATCAATAATGCAAATAATGCAGATGTAGCCAAGGGAATCCCTAATTCAAATTTTAATATTTAAAGTGACAAGAGCCATTATTGGGAATATTAAGAAACTTCTTTGCTGAAATGATTCAAATGACACTTGAAATAACGAATGAAAATTATAAATAACTAATCTCAAGGTTGTGTAAGTTATATAGGAAAATTAAGTTTGATGTAACGGGAAGGTGTTAAATGAGCTCCCTAGAAAACAGTTTTCTCTTTAGGAAGTGAGGCAGCGTGATCAATAGCGGGATGGGTTTTCCCATTTCCCAAACTCTCCAGATCAGCCTGGAAACAACTCCTTCAGTAAAAGAAACTCAAGAAGGAACAGTGAGAGTGAGCCGAATGCGCGTGTGGGCGAGATGATACCACAGAAAACAAAGACCTGGTCCATTCCTATGTAATTCCGACCTCTTCCTCAACATTGGGTGCAGGGATTTGCTTTCTTCCCTTACCCTTTTTTCCCTTTTTCTTTTCAACATGGCTTAATGCAATAAAAATGTTTTATATTTAGAAGAGTAACAAGGGAGCTGAGGCTTAGCTTTGGAAGGCGAGCCAAATTTCATAACGATTTTAAAGTGTAGAATAAGAAGGTTTGGCTCGCAGGAGAAGTTATTTCCAAGCCAAACTCCTGACATGAATAAATGTGCGAAGAGGAGAGGGGGACGCAGGTTTTGGGGAGGAAAGGGGCTGTGGTGATGGATGCAAAGCAGGCAGGAAGGAGCAAAGGATGCAGTGGCCGTGACTCACACGCTGGGACGGGCAACCACTCGCTCAGTGGTGGCCACGTGAAAAGTGTTTTATAAAACAAAGAGATAAAGGCTGGAATCCTTATGGATTTTAATACCTGAATTCAACAGGTTTTAAAACACTGGTGAAGGGTAGAATGAGGTGCTTTTCACTCAAGGGAGAGGTCACCAAAATTCAGCTGCAGTTCTCAGGTCGATGAGCTCTGTAGTCTCAGCTCTGTTACTCATAGCCAGTAGAGCTCATAAAAAAAAAAAAAAAAAAGCAGTTTTAATCTTTTTTAGCTAGCAGACATTAGTCAAAAAGGGAAAAAAGATGCTCACAACTGAGTTATAGGTGGCTCTTATCTTTAGAGAGGCCAGTCAACAGCTCCCAGCTAAATCATAAATAGCAAAACGCTTACATAGCATCCACCACAGAGGTAATTCTCCTTAATTTACATCGGGTTTACATCATTTGAGCTTTTTCATTTTCACTGGAGCTGCTCGAGATTTACTTGCTTATGAATCAGAGCAGAATCAGGCCCCCCAAAATAGCTGTATATGGCCAAAGATAACATTCTGGCCACAAACCTCATTTTTGTTCTTTCCTCCACCCACAAGTCAATAAAATTACACAAGACCTGGACCTGAGAGGCCCCCAGATCCGGGCCAAAAATAAATACAAAAATACAATAAAATTTTAATGTGGGGGCCTCGTGCAATCTTTAACTAGCGCAATATTTAACTGTATGAACAAAAGATGAAATGGCAGCCAAGAAATACATTTCACCTATAATTCCACAAGAACATAGGAAGAAAGAGCAAGGAGAAGGAGGAAAAATCATTCCATAAAATAATAGTAATACCCAGGAACTTTAAAATGCCCATAAAATTACAGTAGTAAATCATTAGTGCCCATTTTAGATACTCTTTGAGTTTGTCAGGAACATTTGATGAAAGGCTGTCAGGAGTTTCAAAATGAGGGGAATAAAGTGAGGCCAAGGAAAAAGAACTATTAAGGATATTAAAAGCAACGTGCCTGATCCACTGGTGCCAGTGTCTGGAAAGCCAAACGAGGCACATTCCCAGGAATGCCTTGTCCTGACAGCAGCATCACACCCCCATTGGGGAGCTCCTGCAGTGGATGCAGGAACACATTCCCATGGGTAATCCCTCCAGGAGGAGGTGCAGGGAGGGATGCGGGGGCCCCACTCCTACGGCCACCCCAATGCAGTGGTTTTGCTGAGTCAATACCCAGAGAAAGGATAAAAATCCCCTTTGTGCCAATCCAGGATTTCAAGCACCAGGAGTATCTTAATCCAGCCTGAAGGGCCAAATCAGCCCAGCCCAACTCAACCCAACCAAACAACACAGGGCAACCAGTCCTGTAGTGATGTCTTACTCCAAAAATCTGCACAGTTGCTCCTTCAGGCATGCCTGGCGTGCCCAGAGCTGGGTGGAACTCTGAGAATTTAAGAAAAGAAGTAATGCAGTACAAAAAAAGCCTGGGGTTGATAAGAAAAATGCAGAATTGGGTCTTTTTCCTTCTAATTAAGTCTGTAAGAGCTACCACCAAGCTGAGAGGGTTATTGGCCTTATTGGGGCCAGCCCAGTTTCTCCAAAGGAATGAGCAGGTCTGCTGTGATTTGCCTTCAGGAAAATTCCCTGCAAAACTGCAATAGTCAGAGCCTGTGTCATAAATATATGGAACTTAATGTAATGATTTATAATTTATAATCATCGGATGGACGATCTATTCTGACTCCTCTTCAGATCTTCCCCTTATTTGGCAAAATACCAAAGCCTGTGTTTTGTTTCAGTGGGATTTTAAGCAGAACTGAAAATTATATTGAGCACTTGTTGATGGAAGCACTTGAATTACTCCAGTCTATAATGAGAATATTCAAAAATGTTTATGTTTACCCACAGCCTTTTAAATGGAAAGTTCAGCTTGAAATTATAACTATATATATATTACTATATCTATCTACCTATATCTATCTATATTTCTATACAATCAGATTGATTAAAAAATACTTTTTATCATGAATATGGGGTTTTTCATTTCAGAACTGCTGGATGTGCCACGAGTTCGGTCCTTCTGTGGGTTTTTGTATAGGGATTTGTCTTTTATATCAAATTTACCTTTGGCTTGATGGACCTTTCAGAACCCTGTGCCTCGGTTTCTGCAGTGGGATCGTGCACCAGACACCACTGGAAAAGTGCTGGGATGACCTGTTTGATGCAGCACTGGGTATTTGTATCTCTGCTGCGGCCTCAGGTGGATTTTTTCCCAGGGTTATTTGGTAATTGATAATCCCTCAGATAGAAACAGAGAAATGACCGAGCAGCAGGCAGAGAGGCTTTTTTTCTGGATTGGTTTTCCTACGTTTAACTTGTAATCTATGTATGGAAGTAAATGTAGTGTCGAAAGCAGAGAGGATTGGAGAGCAGTGAGTGCTAAAGGTGACTACGTGCACTCCTGAAAAAGATATAGTGCAGCCTGAGCAGTCACAGACTGTCCCATCAATTCCCTCTAAACCATGACCTGCAGAAATCACCTTCGAGTTGACAGGGGCTTAGGCAATATTTCAGAATCTGGTCAAGATTTTACAACACCAGATACTGTTTCATTCTCCGGGCTTTCTCTGACCAAAGAATTTTTAACTGGGGCAAACTGTCAAGTATGCAGTGGTTTTGTAAAGCAGACAGCAAGCCAAAGAAAACTCTGCTGAGAACACCACAGTTATTGATAAAGAGCCTGCACAGCAATAACGAGATGGACAAACGCTGTAAAAAGGGCTGGGGGGCTGAGATGGGGAAGGGGCTTTCTCAGGGCTGATGCTACCCGGCTTCCCAGCCACGACCACGGCCGTAAAGCCCAGCCTTGGCTTCAGAAAGCTGCTGGTGCTTCAGTGTAAAACCCTAAACCAGCACAGATGCAAGTTTGCTCAAAGATTTTTCCCATGCTGGAGCATTTTCGTGCTTCCTGCCAAAGCTTGTGTTGCAACCTCTGGCATGCAAGTGTTGTAAGGTTGTTTTGTTTTTTTATAAAACTTGGTGATAATCATGAGCCAGATCTCGTAGTGCAGTAATCTTGTGGCACCCCAAGTTTAGTCATTCAGCAAGTTATGTATTTCTTCCACTGCTTAAATGAAATGCCTCCATTTCTCATAATTATTTCTGACTTTCCACCCATTATTCCCCGAGCCTCCCTCAAAGGACGTAAATAACTCATGATTCTCTTGTGAAAGCAAGTGTGAGCTGCAGAAATCTAAACACCATGACATTGCTGCAGCACAGTCCTCAAAATAGGGATGGAGGGGTGTGCAAGGAGCAAAACCACTGAGAGAGAGCAAAAAAATACATATTTGCTACGCTTGGTGTGGCAACTAAAAGAGTTGGGCTGATTCCTCCTCTTCCAGATATCCAGAACTAAACATCAGGAGCAATTAAAAAATTGTGGTCTTTTGTAAATTACTCCCAGAAGAAATCTTGGAAATCTTTCATTTTAGTCATTTCGGTCCACTGAACCATAAAGCTATTATGAATGAACAAAAATACTAGAGAGAAAATTGAAATACAACAGTAATTAACAATATGAATATATCAGAATCCAACCCAACGGGCAGGATGGGGCCATCAGACATTTTAACATTTGAGTGGCGGGCAGGTAGGGCACCTTTGATGTCACTTTTTCACCAAGGAGTGACTGAAAGATGTGCAGTTGCTCCTGATAGAGGGATGTTCTCGTAATTTCTGTCTAAAAACCCTATATTCAAGGTGCCCATCTTGTTTACCTTCGAATAATAAGGAATAATTCTCATTTTAGGATCTTCTTTTCTGTTGCCATATGCTAAATGTCAACAAAGGATTATAGGAAAAATCATTGGAAATGTGCAGCTATCACAAATAGAGATTTCCCTCTGGGTTCTCTAATACTTTACAGACAAATGTTAAAGATTTATTGCACATGAACATCAAACATGGTTTTACTACAGTTCTCATTTGGATCAAATTGACACATTTTACATTCATTTTAGCCTAATGAGATTCTTTCACTACACATTATATTCCAAGTGACCTCGTACATGAAATTTGTGGCATGGAACAAACCCACTGATATAACAAAGCCCTTTGCCAACCAACTTTTGGACTTTTAGAAAAGAAAAGAAAGAGTTTAGCAAGGTCATGAGTTTTGAACATACATTTATTCATCGGTGCTCAAGAAAAAACCAACACAAATACTGTGTAGATTATCACGTTTTGCCAAATTTCCATTTTCAGTGTTCACACCTCAGGAGTCTTTTGAACTTTGATTACAATCTGAATATTTGACAGTTTGGGTACAGTCCAAATATTTATATTTACACCCGAAATATTGACGGTTTTCTGCAGAATTCCTGGAAGAATTTTCCCTCTGGTGATCAGAATCAGGCCCCAAACATTCAACCAAATTCCAGCTGCTGGAATCTGACTTCTGAGAGCAGTTCACTGCAAAAACCTTCCCGACAGTTTAACACAATGCAATATTTGCTTTTGCAGGCAATTCAGTGATTTAGAAAAAAAAAAAAAGGAAAAGAAAAACCTGTCCTGGAAAATAATTTTTTTTGGCTTATCAAAGCAATTAGTAATGGAATGTAAGTTTCTAACACTGTGCTGTAATGTTGTACCAGAAAAAGGTAGCAGATGACCTTGAAAGGAGGTGAAACGAAACTAGAAAATGTTAATTAAAATTATTAGTGCTGTTTGAGGTGCTTATCTTGTTTACTGCTAAGGTGTTGCTCCCTTCTGCATAATTAGGGGTAATTTTACTTACTTTCAAGTCTGTAATTTTAAATATCACAAAGTTTTATCTTCCAACAAGAAGTAATTCATTATTGGTTTGTATGTAACTGCTTGATGTTTTAATCAATATATGCAACTTCCACAAAGTCTGTTAGAATTTGTCAGGAGGTTTTATACATCTTTTATAGTGCAGGATTAGGCATGCTATATGAAGCTGAAATCCCATTTAGTAATGAAATTTAAACATAATTCTGTGTTTATGATGTGAAGATATATTTTTACTTGATCTGTCCTTTTACATTTCCCTTTATCCACGATTATTGGAGGACAATGATATCGGGAAAACAAACCACAGTGAAGTTAAATCCATTTGAACACAAAGAGTTACTGTCAGTTAATCCTAATAGAGACAATACCGATTTTTTAACTAAACTGCTTAAGAAATGAATATGTCTTGCATGCTTTCAATTTGTTTTAAATCCTAATATGTGGAGCTCTTTGCTGTTGTCTAATATTTGCATAAAATATTTAATCTTGTACTTTAAATTAATGATATTAAAGGTCTAAATGTTTGAAAAATGTTGTTGTCAGAACAATGTAATCTTTTCTCTCCAGGCTTCTTCATATAATTGTGGTGCCCTTATCCTAATATACTTGTAACCTTCCTCTGCATTGTCCTGCTCTGAATGTTCTCTTCCAGGACTTTCTTTATTTAGAGATTTCTACACTATTTTTTTTTTTTTTAATATTAAGAAGCATGGCAGGGAAGTTCCTCTGCTCACTGGGGCACGCAACAAAAAGAAATATTCCCAAAATATGTGATGAGTTAAAGCCGGGACCTCAGTGTGTGGGGCAGGGGCAAGGTGGGGGCTCGTTTTTAATTTTGCTGCTCTAACAGTTGTGATAAAAATATCGCTGCTCTTTTATCTTCAGCAGAGCAATTAAAGCCATGCAGGGTACTTGAAACCCCGTAATTTTTAACCACTGGCATAGTAGGTAGAAAGCAGCATACCATTGCCATGAGGCTTTAATTAAACCATAAAAAAATTGGAAAATGTCTTCAGGAGCACATATTAAAATAGGCAAGGAGCTTCAATTCATTTTCTTAAATTCACTGAATATTGAATAGGTTGAAAGTTTGCTGGCTTAATATAATAACAACTTAATACGGAGGTTGTGTAAGGGAATACACCCTTTTTTGTTGTGTTTCCCCCCAAATAAGTCAACGATGCCTACCAAGGGGTGGAACAATTAGGTCGCTAATTAATTAAAGAAGTCAAAGGCAGCGTGTGCACTGTGAAACACGGGAGGGTGGCTGGGCAGGTGTGTGGGACCGTGACACCGTCGTGGGGCACGGCCAGGCTGGTGGCCTCCATCGCCTGTCTGGGGCAAGGCAGCCTTGACGACAACGGGATTAATCCTGGAGAAAGAGTTACAAAGGGGAGTTTCACTAAAAGAGGGAATTAAGAAGGACTCGTTCCCTGTGAGGGTGGGGAGGCCCTGGCACAGGGTGCCCAGAGAAGCTGTGGCTGCCCCTGGATCCCTGGGAGTGTCCAAGGCCAGGTTGGAGCAACCTGGGACAGTGGAAAGTATCCCTGTCATGGCAGGGGATGGACTAGACGACCCTTAGGGCCCCTTCCAACCAAACCATTCCATGACTTTAAAGAAGCTGATGACAATATTGGCGCCAGGATTACATTCCTGTGGATGGGAAAATTGATGGCATTTGGAGTCCTCTTGTACCAGCTGTACAAAAGGGATGCAGCCTGTTGTAATTCACTCATTCACGGACCCAATGGTGCCTGGGAACAGGGCAGCAGCAGCTTTTTGGAAACCCAGGGTGGTGCTGCAGACCCTCCCCTGTGCTCTGGGGTCTCCCAGTGGAGGCACAAACACGGATCCCGGGAAAAGGAGAAAACCCTGTAGTTGCTGGGGTGCTGCTGTGCTCTGGCAGGGTTAGGAGCACCATGCTGACTCCTGGAATTCCTCCATTCCAGCTTCCTCAGCTCTGTGAGGATGTCTGCCTCTGCTCTGACCGCAGGTATTGCCAGCCAGGAGCTGCTCCCTTTGCAGGAGGAGATGGAGCCACTCGGAGCAGCCACCTCCAGGGAGAGGAGAGCCAAGGAGCTGGCACTGCCAGGAAAGATGTTGTGCCAGCAGCTGGGATGCTCCTGGCTCCTCTGTGGCACTGGAAGGGCTGTGGTTTCACTGGTGCCTGCTCAGAGGCAGCAGCAAGAGCAGAGCAGTGACACTGGGGGGGAAAAAAGGGAATTAATTCAGCTTGGAGAAACAATAGAAGAGGAAGGCAGTAAGGCAAAGAGGCACATGAAGAATCTCAAGAGCAGAAGACAGCGATATTTCCAGGGATTTATGTGGCACTAAAAGGGATGTATTATGGCAAGTAGATGAAAGGACATATTATACTGCCATATTTGATGCATGGCCACATAATCACACTAAACTGAATTTTGAATAAGAATGGAAGAAGATTCCTGTAGTCAATGGGAACTACAGGGAGAATTTAAATAGTGGACCCAATAATCTGAAGGGCTGCTTTCCTTAGTGGCATGGGGTGAACCTTGGTACAGCTGAGGACAGCCCTGGACAAGTTCATGACACAGGCTGTCAAAATTTCTGCCTTTTTTTTGTTTTTAGTGGTGGATCAAGTGACCCCCAAATGTCACCCGCACTTCGTGGTGTGGCTGTCCCAGCACTGGGCACTGCTGACTCAGGAAAAGGTGCCACACAGGTTTTGCAGAACCCTCTTCTGCCTTTGAAGACCCTTCCTCAGCCAAATGGCGACTGAGTCCAGGCATTTGCTTTGTTTCCTGTTGGATTTCCCAAGGACAAAATCTCCAAGGACAACGCCAAACATCACGAATTTCACCTTCATTCTCCCCAAATCCATGTCAAACCATGAACTTGGCATGATTAACATCTCTCAGTCTGGATTCCCTCGCAAGGCTCGTGTGCCAGAGTGGAGCTTGAACGGAACCTGATCCAAGTCTGATGTTTGCAAGGAAGCTCCAAACCTGGGGAATTTGGGGTTGTTTGTTCCAAACATTTCAAACAGTTCCAGTGACATCTAGTGGGGAGCAAACCCCTGCGAACGGCTCCAGCCTTACGGAAAAATCCCATTATCCTTTATTTTCTTTTAACCCACTGGGCAATAGTTTCCTACTGAAAAACCCCTCAGCTGTGGTTTGTGTGCCATACACCATGATTGAAAAATAGTTTCGTAGTCCACTGAGAATTTCTCCTTTCTGGAAACATTTCATCTATTAAGGACCATTTGGAATTTTCTCTGGGACATTCCACTATATCTAAAATAAACTCGTGGAAGAAGGTCACGAAGCCTTAGGAAAAAAACCAACAACAACCACGAACTCTTAGAAATTTAAATTACTCAGAGAACAACAATAAAAATCTCAGTCCAACCGCTGCAGCTCTATTAAGTAGAAATGTAACTAAATATAGTTAAAGTGATGTAAAATTAGCTTGGAAGCAAAACCAGGTCATCTTTCTCTCCCTCCCATCTCCACTTCCCTCTCTGCTGTCTCCCTGTACACCCTCCGCACGTGTTTCACACTGAGCAGGTTTCTGGAAAGGGAGGCTGCAAATATCAATCAATCACAGACAAATTTTCCTTCTATTTCACTCTGGATGAGTAAAAATCGCTTCAGAAGTACTCCTTGATTCCATAACATCCTTTTTCCCCCCTTCTCTCTGAGGCACTGTGCAGTGCCAAGCGTGTGATCCTTATTTAAGGAGCAGCTCAGACTTTAGGGTTGTGTCAGCTCTGAGCAGGGTCCTGAATCAGGCAGGTTTCCCAGTGGAAGATGTCCCTGTCCATGGCAGGGGTTGGAATTAGATGGTCTTTAGGGCACTTTCCAACCCCAACCATTCCATGATTCCATGATCCCCAAGGCATAAGTTTGAGTAAGGAATAAATTATTGATCTCGGACT
The DNA here is from genome assembly GCA_013400975.1 of Atrichornis clamosus. NCBI lineage: Eukaryota > Metazoa > Chordata > Aves > Passeriformes > Menuridae > Atrichornis > Atrichornis clamosus. The sequence goes on from WBMZ01006636.1 coordinate 57,498, forward strand.
GGTGGCAATTCAAAATCCAGCAAGTCAGACCTCAGATCTCAGTGTTTTGAAAGCAGAAAAGTTGTAGCAAAGCAAGGAATATTTTCCCTAAAATGAGGAGATTGCACCACCAAATTTAGGAGTGGATGGACACATATCCACAGTCTTTTTGTATCCTGATTTGGGATCACTGGACTCAGGACTTCCTGCACATTTCCAGTAGCAGTACCAGAGAAAAAATACAATATTAGCTGAGGGTGGTGGTGTGGGTGCTGTTGTACTGATCTGCCACTGAAGGAATCCCAGAAAGTCCAGAAGCATCAAGGCTTTGAAAAGTATAAAATGATTCTGAAGCTTCTCCAGCCAATGCAGTCTGTGTGGGTTTGCAAAATTTGCCTGAAAATGTCACAAGAACTCAGTTCCTCTCAAGTTTCCAGCCCTCCCCTTGATCCTGGCTGTAGCCTGGACCTACACTCACAAATACATATTAAAAAACAGAAATAGAAACATCATTTAGCCTGGTTGTTTTTAAAAGTTTCACTTTTATTTTGCAATAAATTCTGGATGCAAGCTCTAAGAATCCAGTTCCTGGGACAAGGGCAGCTGTGTTTCAGCAAAGAGACTGCCATGAGTCACCAGTTTTCTTTCTCTCTAGTTTCTGTTTTCCTTAATCTGAAAAAGAAAATAGTAATCCAGACTGAAAAATATAAGCTTTGCTCCTTGTGGATGGGAAAGGCTGGAAAGTCCTGTTCCCAGGTCTTGCAGTGGAGTTGGGATGTGAGCAGGAAACCTCATCCAGCCAAAACTGGGCCTGAACTGCTCGTGACTGGACTCAGTGGTGCATGGAAAACCAGCTCCTGGGATGATGTGGAGCCTCCTCCTCATTTCAGATAACAAAGGCAGCTAAAACTCACTTGAGCAGTTTTCCGAACTTTCTCTTTTCCTACATGGATCATTGTTTCAGTCACCACAGAGATTTTGGGCTCCCACCAGAAATGGAGAAGGATTTGCTCTGCAGGTGCTCTCCCAACCAAATTGTCTGTGGAGAACTTTGAAAAATTCTGGGCTAACTAATCCCCGCTTCATCACAGTGCATTAATTAAAAATTAATTCATGCTTGTAAATCACTTGCAGTTACGTAGGGAGAAGCAAAAATATTTATGATGTTCCATTTTTAGATGCTTGAAAATTCTTGGAAAATGTATTTTGTCATTCTTCCTTCTGGAAGCACCGAATTGCTTTCATTTTATTTGTGGCTTTGTGAAACAGGAAAAAAAATAAATAAAAATTTTTCTCTTTGTAGCATGAATTTGGTTTGGTCTAAAAACCCGTTTTTGCCAAGGAAAATGCATTCTTTTTCGCAAAGACATTTCCTGGGCTTTACTGTGCACTCAGAGGCCTTGAGGTCAGAGGGCAAATTTGTCTTAGTTGCTGCCTATTTCCATGGGCTGAATCTTACATGATTAGAAGTGCTTGGCCACTACTGGGAGAGATTGGAGAGAAAGGAAGGTCAGATGGGTGTCTTGGGAGAAAATCAGAGAGAATTACTATAAAATATGTGCAGTTAAGTGAGAAAATCAGCATCTGCTAGCTGTTTGTTTTCTTTCGGGTTTTTTTGGTATTGGAAGAAATGTTATGAACACGTTGGTTTTGGTTTGGTTGTAACTCTGGAGGGAGTGAGTGATGAGGATGAAGGTGGGAGCTTTGGGAATGTGAGTAGGAGGCGAGTATTTACAACAGAAGCAGGAACAGCAACTCTATTTTCCGTGATGACTCCAATCCTGTGGAAGATAAATTAGGTAAAGAGAGAATCAAGCCACCTCTCCAGGTTTCTATCAGCCCCACTTAGAAAAGTCTTCCATGAAAATTTTCTCCACATTTCCCAATGCAAGTAGGAGAGCCAGGAATCACTGCAGCCACCCACAATGGCAGCAGAGCCTTCCCCAACCTGTGCTTTTTGGGGCAGCATCACCCAGGGTTGGGATTCATTATTTTTCTCTCATCTGGGAGATGTGGGGGAGGGAGGAGATTTTGTGAGAAGTTGCCCTGTCTGAAGGTCTGAAGCAAGCAAAACTGAAAGAGGACAGGTTTGAATTGCCAGAGGGCAGGGTTGGATGGGATATTGGGAAGGAATTCTACCCTGTGAGGGAGGGGAGGCCCTGGCACAGGGTGCCCAGAGAAGCTGTGGCTGCCCCTGGATCCCTGGAAGTGTCCAAGGCCAGGCTGGGAATGCTCTTTTCTGATGAACACTCCTCCAAAACTTCCTTCCTCTCAACATTCCCGCTCAGTGTTTGTCACAGCAGTGAATTCTGCCTGCCTGGGCTCTCCTGAGCCCTGATCTACCACACACCTCTCTCACTTCCTGAACATTCTCTCCCCCAGCCCCTTTCAGGGTGATTCATTTTAACCTGTATGGAACAGGGAATCTCTGTCAAAGCGCTGAAACTTTGGGAAAGTGCAGAGAATGCTCAAACAATAACTCGTGGCTGTCACACCACCAGCCTGGAGAAGTTTACACCTGCTTTGGACAGACTCAATTCCTGATCTGTTGATGTTTAATAGCTGTGAATATTAAGTTAATGTGAGGAAAGTTATGGGGTTTGACGTTGCCTTTGGCATTTATCATATCTATTGTCCTTCTGGGGATGCTGTGAAGTTCCTGTGTGAGGCCGACCACCATCCAGCATGGCTGGCTCCAGGATCCAATAAAAAAAGCCTGGGGGAAGTTGCTGCAGTGCTGTACAGCCCTTCCCACATCTTCCTAGCTGCATCCAGCCCTGCTTTAGCTGCTCCTCAACCGAGAAACTCCAGTTTCTCTTCTTGCAGTAATTTCCACCTGAGCTGGGATTTATCCCCAAGTGCCAGCGAAGAGGAAAAAGGTTCCAGTTTGTTGTTGTTGCTGCTGCCATGTCTATCACGAAGGTACCTCCTGCACCTCCTCACTGGGTGCACATTTCCAGTGGTGGCAGAGGGGGCTGCTCCTCTGCCAAAAATCCTTCAGTGGGCTCAGACTGGCATCACCCTCCAGGCTGGGCTGCCCAGGAATCCGTGCCTCGCTTTTACTGACTTCACTGAGTCAGGCAGGCTGTGCTCAGGCAAAAATGATGTCAAAGAGGTAAAACAAAGGGTATTGTGTTTGCCCTATCTTGCAAAAAAATTATGCGCTGAGGAAGAATAGCGCGGAAGTGGAGTAAGTACCAAACACACAGGGAAGTGTCTCGATGCTTCTCTGAGACAAAGGCAGACAAAATTAATCAGCAGTGATTTGTTGTGCCAGAAAACGCACGCTCCTGACTATCTGTGGCAGATTATTGCCAAGGAAATAGTTCCTCAATATCCCAGGCACATTCCTGACCTGTATATTATGAAGTTATTTCTGCTTTATGATTTGTAACCTGTAAAATGCCTGTGATCTTAATAAATGAGAGCTTGTTGCCTCCTGAAATCCACTGTATTTCATCTCTTGCTCCCCTCCTTTGGCAGTGTTGTTATTTAGGCTGAGTTAACATTAGTATTCTCTCTGAGCATATACACTTCCATGAATTCGATATCATCGCTGTGAGCGAGCACCCTTAGGACACGGTGACACCATCCATATGACATATGATCATGGGTGGAAGCATAGCTGGAGGCTTTATGGAAAACACTGAGGATTTCCCAACCTATACAATTTTTTTTTTAATTTTTTTTTTTTTTCTTTTCGTTTCCCCCACAAGGAAATATCGTGGATTTTTTAAATTGCGTAGCCGAGCCTACGACCCGTGGTTAGTTCTTGTAACTGAGTAGTAAACGTGTAGAAAGCAAACTACACAGGGCTGTCTTATTGACAGTGTTCCTATAGTACAAATCAAATTGCCTGAGGTGCAGCCTGGCACACATTTCTGAAAAATAAAGATACTTTCCTCTGTCATTTGCAGGAAGTTTTCTCGCTGTTTACAGGAGTTTCAGGCAGCAGGAGAATTGGGGTCCTGCTCTCAGAGGTGTCCATCCCTCCTGGGAGCAGCTCTACAGAGCCACCCCTGATCAGACATGTGGGAAAATATTCAATATTCATGGAAAACAAGAGTATGAATCCCCTCCATGCTTCCCAGTGCCTTGGCTGAAAACAGCACAAAAGGCTGCAAGTTATCCTTGCTCTTATAAATTAAATTACTCCAAAAGAAAATGAAATGATACCAAAATAATTTAGAAATCAAACCTCCCACCCTGTGCTCACAGAGGTGAGCCTGACGTTGGCCCTTCACACCACCCAAATTACTGCACCCACTTTCTCCATCCATTAAAATACATTTCACTGTGTTTTAAAGAAAAATAAAGGTGAATTTGTATTATTAGGGAGAATATCCAGAGTTAATGCCCGAGCGTGGGGGTTGTGTTGATGGGGATTTAGGGGTGGGAGAGGTGTGCAGAGGGCAGCTCTTACCCCAAAAATTCCTAAACCAACTCCAGCCTCTACAAACCCTGAAAAATCCAGACATCTTCTGAAGGTGTTTTACGAGTGCATATGGAGAAACTGCCGAAAATATAACTGTTTGTGGATAAAATGGAAATTAGTGCTGTTGTGTTCACCTGTAAGTTTTTCTTTAAAGCCAGTGATTGCATTTGAAACCTGCAATTCTCAACAAAAAGAGAAAAGTTCAGTGCTGATTGCTGGATATTTGGACCTCCCAGTGCAAACATTAACTGGCTGAGAGGCACTCTGGAATGTAATGAAGGAAACAATACTGGGAATGGAGCCAAACGCAGAAACACTGGCGCCTGCAACCTAGGGATTTGCCTCCTAGTAATAGGAGCTGAACAAGGCCCAGCACTTCTGTTAGGCTGGAAATGACATACTGTGATCCTTGACTTAGCCAAAGGGATTTTAAATGGAGGAAAGAGCTGGCAAGACAAAATCTCCTGCACTTTTCACAGTGTTTTCTAAAACAAGCAAAGGAAATCAGGAGAAAAGACTGTAGTCTATTACATTTGATCCAGTTAAGTCAAGAGTGGAAGCTTTTTAACTGCTGTTATTATTTTTTATACTTTCTCATCATGTCACACCACCCAGAAAGCACAGACATAAAGCAGAAACTTGAAACTGCTTTCATTCAAGAAGAAGGGCACCCCAACATTGCGTTATTGACAGGAGGGCTGCAAAAACTGACAGCTGCAGAAATTGTACAGTTGAAGTTCAATTCCCAGGAGCAGGAACAATATACTGATGGTATTAATTCCGTTTGGAATTGTTAAAATAAGAAAAGGTTATGGGCTGGGGAAGGGACCTGGTATTTTTTTTTTTTCTTCTTCTTCTTCTTTTTTGCTTGTAACAAAGGCGAACCTTCCTTCTTCCCTGGTGTCCTTGGACTGTCATCTCCAACCTTTTGAAACTGTATCTGATTATCCATGTGGCAATTAATCATAATTAAGCAGGCTTGAGATTTGGAAAGGTACAAAGAAGGTGGCTATAGATCTGGCTTTTGTCCTGAGTAACCTCTTTCTTTTTTTTCCCCTCTTTTTTTGGCTGCTGAATCTTGTGTTTGGAGCCATGAGAGGGAGGACTGGAAAACTGAGGAGAAAAAAAAAAGAGAGAGGCAGAAAAAACAGTGTGTGTGTATGTGTGTGTGTGTTTTAACATCAGAGCCCTGAGCATCCTGGTTGCTCTTTCTTTCTCTTTTTGGACATCACAGTCCCTAGGAACCAAGTTCCAGCAAACTTGGAAGCAGTGTGTTTCCAAGAGGAAGCTAGGTAACAAATTACCTTTCTAATGCCAAGTGATTTGGATCCATTCTTACAAACCAGATTTTTTCAATTTATTACAGGAAAACATTCAATCATTATACGCTGGCACTCTGTCTGGGGCACATGGAATACCATTCTACCCACTCCGCCCACATCCAGTTTTTAAAGGCTTAGAAAGCCCAGAATGTCTTCTTATTAAATGTTTTATATATTTATAATTAAAATGCTGGGCTGGCATTAGAATCATTTTAACAGATGTAACCTGACACAGGCTTTCTCTGCCCAGGGTCAGGCTGGGAAACAATGGCTTCTTTAACTCCTGCGTTCTGCTCAGGTTTCTGTTTGCACATGGGTCCAATTTGTCCCATTTATGATTAGGTTTAAGTAAGTTGATGTGCTATTTATTTAGGAGAATTGCCATTTCAGACTATTACCATATTCCCTACAATATACATTACAGTGTGGTCTATGCCTGCACTGTCCATTATTAGGTTATTATAGTCCCCAATATGGTCCCAATTCACCAAAACAACAACAACTGACTTGATTCAGGCATTAAGTGATTTACTGCAGCTCTTTACCTTGGAATTAATGTACACACCGCTCGCAAAAGCCAACAACCCCCTGCTTGCCCCCAACCCTGAAGGCTTACAAGGGCCATGTGCTGGCATGTGAAAGAGACTTAAACGTCTGTATAATTGATTTAAACATCAAGTACCAACAGTGGGCAGGGAAAGCCAACGGGGCCGGCTTGCGAAATGCCAGATCAAGGTGCTGCTCGAGGGTGGGAGAATTGGGTTTACCTGTGGGAGCTGCTGGGAAGACCTCACGAGCCAACCACTGCTCTCCCATCCCACGGAGCTGAGTTTATCTCTGTTCCTAATAAACCTCGCTCGCCTTCGTCTGTGACGGCACCGAGGCAAGAGTGGATGTAATTTATAATGACTGGCCTCAAACATATGGAGTTCTCTGCACTCCCCCTTCCCCGGCACAGCCCCTGTCCTGCCTCAGGGGAGCACGTTTATTTCATCCAAAGCCCTTTTCAGCAGCTCTTCAGCTCCCCCCAGCTGTGGAGATCCAGCCCCGTCCCCTGCCAAATTCCGAGTCGCCTTTCCCCGTGCCGTAGGAATTGTCCCGAGTCCCCGTTGGCCAACCCCACCAGCTTGGGTGGATGATCCTGCACGACCAACTCTGAAATTCATTCACTCCCAGCCTCAGTGAGTGGCTATTTTTTCTGTTCATGGGTGAAACACGGGATCAACAGCTGGAATTCACATAACAATAAATCAATAACCGCAGCTCCGGCGCGTTCCAAAAGCTACAATAAAACAGTGGCCGAGCAGAAAACAGCTCCATCACCTCCATCACCCCTTCCTGGCACACATCCCGCTCCTTTCACTTGCAGTGAGGTCATTGGTCACTCTTCCTTCACCTGAGAAGCAGCCTGGAGGTTCCCAGTCTCCCCTTGGAAGTCTTCATCCCAGAGCTCTGCTGGGCACAACCCTGTGCGATGAAGGGGAGATGATGCTCTCGTGCCAGCGCTGGGTTTTGTCATCATTCCATGATGGACATCTATTCCTATGGAGTGCACTGGCATGATACGGTGATAATCCATGGATTTTGGAACTAGCAGGGTCCCTACAAGGGTGGCTGGTGGTGTCATGACCCTGTGGTGGGGCAGCAGCAGGGGAAGGTGCAGTGCCCAAGAAGAAGCCAGCATGGGAAACAACACTTAAATAAGCATAAAAAGAGTGGGAAAACAAGGATGGCTTTCCAAGTCTGGTATACACTCATCTCAACAGACATCAGTGAAGACAGCAACATGGTGAATTCCTGCAACAGTAGAAAAAGTGGAAATCCACTTGCCCTGGATGTGGAGGAGCTAACGGTGCTCACCAGAGTGACGACCAAGAAATTCCCTCCCAGGCCAAGGCCAAGGCTGTGAAAGGAGCTGAAATCTGAGCTCGCTGCCTGCACAGCTCAAAGGAGAGGCAGGAAGAAGCCCTAAGATGTGACACCAGCACGGGCAAGGAAATCCCGAAGGTTTTGGGCTCTCTTCCTGCCCTCTCCACAGGTATCCAGCACACACTCCCAGCTCCCGGCCAGCTGCAGGGTGTCCCACAGAACCACAACTCTGGGGCTTTCCAGTCACCCAGTTAGTAAATCACAGATACACCAGGTTCAATTTACACTTACGTGTCGTGTGATCTGTCCTGAGAGTAACCTCTTAATAAATTAAACTGAGCCCCAAAAGAGGTTAGAAAATGAAGTTAAATGCTTCAACATCTGGGACTCAGCCAGGGCTAGATTCAATACTTGGAGCGACGGAAAGGTAAAAAGCAATTGTTGTCGTGTATTTACCACTTCTTTTTTTTTTTTTTCACAGAGATAACAAGATGATAGAATAACTTCACTTTTTTATATTTTTATTTATTTTTTCTTTTTTTTGGTGGAAGAGCTGAGCCTTACTCAGACACATCCGGGAAAACAATGTCACTAAATACCTTCAAAACTACAAGCCTGGACTCTGTGAGTTTTTCTGCCTTTTGGATGTGAGGGAGATTTCACAATTTGGGATTCCTGTCTGTCTCCTCCGGTGCTGCAGCATCCACTGAGCTGAGCTCCCACTTGCCTGCAGCCACATTGGTTTAGGACCCCTTCCAGATCGTTTGGAAGTCAGGCTTGGACCCTGCTCCAGTCACAGAGCCACATAATGTAGAGCTATGAGAACTTGGGAAAACCTGCTTGGCAAAACCGCCTGTATTCCCCTTTGGTTTTAAAAGACAAAAAAAAAATGGAGTGGTTTCCTCCCTGCTAAAAAAAATCTCTACATTGACCAAGCTCGTGAATCTCACCTGATTTTGATTAAATCCAACAGGGAATTTTAAACAGAAGATGGAAAAAAATCCGAATAGCAAGAAAAAAACCATGATCTTGGGTGCTTTTTTTTTTTAAATTTTAATGATGCCGTGGACTTTTCCCTGCAAGGGCCTCCCCGGCGCAGCCCACCCTGCCCAGCTGCTGGCACGGGCAGCGTCTGCAGATGGAGCAGGAGCAGGCACAGCCCTGCAGAGCTGGCACTCGCACGCCAGCTCCGCGCTGGCCAGCTCGGCTGTGCTCCGGGGACACGGCGCGTTCCTTCTGCTGGGAAAAGCAGGGAGCCCTCCAGCAGCACCAACACCGCCCAGCGCCCAGCTGCAGCACTGGTCCCCGTCCCCAAGCCCTTTTCCAAGGTGGCAGCAGGAGCTGCCCCGGAGGATGCTTGGGCTTCGTCCTCCTTGTAAATCTGAGCTCTTTAATTTGGTCGGGGTGGCCGGCCTGGCTTGCCAGCACCGAGGGGGTTGTTAGGAGGGATGCTGAGCACGGCCTGGCCGGGGATGCAGCTCACCAGCACACCAGGATCCCATCCAGGCAGGGGGTGGAGGGTGCAGAGCCCCCCAGGCAGTGCCCTGGGCTCACCCCACAGCTCGGCCACTCAAGCTGGTCCTGCTCAACATCTTTTAAAATATTGTTATAATGACTATAACAGATATTAGATTGGAGAGCAGGAAAAGGTTCTTCCCCCAGAGGGTGCTGGGGCACTGACCAGGCTCCCCAGGGAACGGTGACATTCCCAAGGCTGCCAGAGCTCCGGGAGCCTTGGGACAACGCTCCCAGGGATGCACAGGGTGGGATTGTTGGGGTGGTCCCGTGCATGCCAGGAGCTGGACTGGATGATGCTTGTGTGTCCCTTCCACCTCAGCAGATTCTCTGGTCGCCTCATGTGGACGAGGATCACACCTGAGCTGGAGTCGGGATTTCCCTACAAACAGCCCAGCCTGCAATCTGAGTCACTTGGGGAGGTGCTTCCCATCCTGAATCCTGTCTTTTGCTTGCACACATGGAGTGGCACTGAGGGTCAAAACCATATATCCATGGACAGGATGGACAGGAAAAACAGCAGGAAAGCACAAAAGAATAAAGGGTTTGTAAGTGAAAGTAGAGAGAACAGAGAATCACAGAAACACGGAATCATCCAGGCTGGAAAAGCCCTCCCAGCCCATGGAGTCCAAGTTGTGCCCATCCCCACCTTGTCCCCAGCCCAGAGCTCTGAGTGCCAAGTCCAGGAATTCCTTGGGCATCTCCAGGGATGGCGACTCCAAACCTCCCTGGGCAGCCCCTGCCAAGGCCTGACCACCCTTTCCATGAAGAAAGGTGCCACTAAATTTCCCAAAGGCTCTTCACATCAAAGTTCTGCAATTAGACCAGAATCATTATTGCTCGTGTTCCTACAGTGGTCTTTAAAATGTTGCAAAATCTTGGTCTGTCCCCAGATCTGGAGCCACAGGATTTCAGAGGCATCCTGAGGCCACCTGGCAGCAGGTGTGAGGACGTGCATCGTGCCACAGTAACAGGTTAACATCTCTTCAGTCTGTTGTGGGCCTGTCATTTCAGGTTTTCTTTAGTGAACTCGCAGCATCATGGCCTGGAGTCTGCAGTAGAGAAATAAGAAATACGGTTAATTTTGTCAGTAAAAGGGTTTCCCTGGAAGTCATGCTGGTGCCCAAGTGCAGGGTTTGTAGGCTGGAAGTTCAGCAGTTGTTGCACTCCAGTTTCTTAACCAGAGGGAGGAAGAAGCCCCCTTAGTTCCCCATCTCCCTTTTGTGGGGGAGTGCAAGAGAGGAGCAAATGAGAAATCAGGATCTGTAATCCTGGAAATCCTTTTCACTTTGAATATCCAGACTGTCTCTCTCCTAGAGCTACCACCCTCTCTGACCACTGACTGTTCTGGTTATGTCACTTCAGAGGAAAGAAAAGGATGTGTTTTGGTTTTCCTTTTTTTTCCATGAAGTGTTCATAATAGTTCAGCTTGGTGGACTAAATATCCAGAATATATCTGACTTTGGGTGATTTTATATCTGATTTTATATCATAATCTATAGCTTTGCATATATGTGCTGGTATAAGGTGTATGATTGAAATTTCATCTCACAAATCAGTTTTTAAGACTGTCAATACTGGATTTTTAGGATTTTTCTAATTTTAAGATTTAGATTTAAGTTTAGTCTGTGATCTTTTTGAGAGTGGAGATAGGCTCAGGGCTGGAAATGGTCACAACAAAACACTGTGTAAAAGTCAGTTACAGTAAAGACCAAACAGGTTCCCCAGAGAAGTCATGGAACTGGTTTTGGAAGACGTTTCCCAGATGAGCTGTGGTTGTCCCATCCCTGGATGTGTCCAAGGCCAGGTTGGACAGGGCTTGGAGCCACTTGGGGTAGTGGGAGGTGTCCCTGCCCATGGGATGGAACGGGACGAGCTTTAAGATCCCTTCCAACCCAAACCAGTCTGTGATTCTATAATTCTCTGAACCCTCATCCTGCCAGCTGGAGCCAGACCAAGAGGTGGAACAGCTCCAGGTTTGTGGAGGTGATCAGAAACACCCAGCTACTCCCAGAAAAGTGCAGCAGGAGGAAGCTGGAAACAACCTGTGGTGGAGCATGCCTGGAATACAAGAAAATTGGCTCAGGATACAGCTCTGCCTGGAGCTGGCAAGATGGGCAGTGCCAGCGGGTATGGCAGCCCAGGCATTCCCAAGGGGAGGCCACCGAGCCTCCTCTTCCAAGCTCTGCTCATTGCTAAACCACAGCACCTCTCTCTTCTTGCATTTTTTACATTTGCTTCATGTTTATTCTGGCCTTGAACAGCTTAAGCCTCACTCCAGGCACAAACCCAAGTGGCTTCCCTCTTGTTCTGCTCTTACCTGGCCTTGGATACAGCAAACCAAGTCCTCAAGGAAAATACAACACACTTCATATTGGCTCACTCAATACTAAAAAAACCCACACACAAAAGACCCCCTTCCCATACAGCCAAATTTAACAGGCCAGGAGCAAGCATTCCCCTCCCATCTCTAGGGAAGTGGAGGGATTTTATTTATTGTAGCAGCCCATTCATTAACTGTCAGGATAAAGGGGAATGGATGGATTTGATTAGAGGAACCTGGAGGTATAAAACCACAGGTAAGTTCTGTTGGTGTTTCTCAATGTACCTGGAACTGCAGAGAACCACTGAACAATTCCAAGGAATCATTTCCCAAGGCGAGCACTCACTGGCCTTTTGGACACATTCAGAAAATAACACACTTAACAGAGCTGTTTCAGGGACTTCCTTGAAACCAAGGTGAACCTTTCCTTTGATTTCAGTGTGTTCTGGATCAGGACCTTAAGCATAACCCTTGGACCTGTGTGACCCCAGGTTTTCCCTCACACAACCCCACCACAGCCAGGCTGCAGTCAAGCACGCGCCGGAGGTGCAGGGAGCTCGCTTGGCTCCTGGTTTTGGTGAAATACAAATTTCCTCTTGGCTCTGCTTCGTGCCTTTGGATTTCATGCGGCCCAGCCCTTCCCTCCCAGAGCTGGGAGGAACATCCAAGAAGAAAGGGGATGTCAGGAAGAGAAGCTCTCGAGTGCTGAGGGCCGGCTTTCCGCGGCGCCGAGGCTGCGGGCGCGGGGCTGGGGGCTGCCCGCTGCTCCTGCGAGCTTCCCCGAGCAAGTGTCAGCTCCCTGCTCCATCAGGCCTTTACCTTTACAGCTTCAAGGAAATGACAGCTCCGAGATGTTGCTTTGCAGGAGGGAATAGTGCAGGTCACATCCTCGGCTAATGCAAAATGGCATAATGAAATGCTGATTGATACCCGCCAGTAGCCTGGCTCGCTTGTTAGCTACGCAAATGCAGGTAGAAATCCTTGTTAATCTCAAATTTCAAAGCCTTGGTGGCCCTTGATTCTTGGAGGAAAGGTGCATCCACAGCGTGCAGCTACAGGTGGCCTCTGTCCTTCAACACGGAAGCTTTGAAGAGATTTAAATACTGACGGCAAGTGCCAAGGCAATCCTGACAAATTAAAGTGGAACGAGGCAGGCTGTGCTCGGAAAACCAAAGGAAGGATATTCCAGCAGTGCCTGGTTGTGTGGCTGTGCGAGCCCCGAGCTAGAGCCTATATATTTCCAGGTTTTCTAAAGTTGGCTGGGTTTCTTTAGAAATGAGCCTTTCCAGGTCTCCCTGGAGACCCAGCCTCCCCATCTCCAGCCAGGACGTGCGCGCTGCTCCCCAGTGCCAGGGAAAACGCCGCTACTGGAGGAGTGACCGCCTTTGAAGCCGCTTCAAATTCCCGTTTAAACAGGAACCCGGGAGTTTCTTTGGAGAATAAACACAAGCTTAGGAAGGAGAACCAGCCTTGCTCCATTACCAACCATTTTGCCTCGGTGTTCGCTTTTCCGTGGGAAATATCAGCATTCTGTGGTCAGGCTCATTATTTGCTTTGCACAAGACCAGGGTGTTTTAAGCCAGGGAATGAGCTCTGCTCCTCATTGAAGTCATCAAAGGGCCGGGTATTCCTACTGATATTTAATACATTTCATCTCCATCTTTTAATGCATACATTGAAGTATACTGTGCCTTTAAAAAAAAATCTCAGCTTTGCCTGTTAATTTAGCTCCCTACACACAGTCTCATTTACTGTTATCTATTTTTATTCTCACTGGGGATTAGGTAAGCAACTCGCAGTATTTCCAGCTGTCCTTTTAGCATCACTATTTGAAAACTGTGTAGACCACAAAGAACATAATTACAAAAACAAATTGCTGGTACAACCACTCTGCTAATAAGGAGGGACCCGTTGTAAGTTCTGAAACTTAGAAAGACCATTTCAGACTTCTGTTTTCATTAAACTGTGCTTGCTGAGAGGAGATATAATTGCATTCTTTTCTTTTCAAAGGCTACAGGTTACCTGAAGTAATTTGTATATTACTTTTTTTTTTTTTTCCTCTGGAAGTCCAAATCAGTTCTCTCAACGGAAAACATTACCTAGGAGGGGTCATTCCACAAGTGTTTTGCATTAGTGCAAGAATTGCACTCGTGTACTAAGATGTTGAAGCAGCTACAAAGTTGTCGCCAACCATCTGCACTGCTGGTAGCACTAAATCAGCCAGGCCCTTATGCAAAGCCAGTGTAATTCATCTGTCAGGCAGTATTTCATTTAAAACATATTCCTGTAAAAGATGAAATACTTAGGGGCACCCACTCTACTATTTGAATGTGACGTTTTCCATTACTGCACTGGCAAAATTGTCTTTTTAATGGAGCAAGGAAATCTTTGTGCGCCAGGGCTCCGGCATTAGGAAAAGGGGTTTCAGTTTGCATTATGTTAATGGGCAATTATCAGTGCAGGGAAAATGAGGGATGTTGTAGCAGTGTGAGTTTGGGGGCTGCTGCCTCCGCTCTGCTCGGATGTGCTGGGGCTGGGATGAAGCTGAACCGGGTGAGATTTTCTCCTGAGACTCCGTGTGATCCAATTCCAAACATGGAGAAGCCAAGGTGCTGTTTTGTAGCGCTGCAGAGAAAGCCAGGTGAGCTTCAGGAAGCTTGAGTTTAATCTTTGACTCAGATTTATGTGAGGAACCCTTCTAAGTCTGGAAATACCCAGGACTGTGCTTTACCACTCCCCAGGATCTGAGGGCCTTAAGCTCCATGTAGGATCCAGCACCAACTGTATTTTTACAGTTCATGATCCAAATTGCTTATGAAGAAAATCTGAGCTGGGGGTGGATGGAGAAATAATCTCATTTCGTCCTATTCTTCACTTTCTGCAAGGTACAGTGTTAATAAAACATTTTCAATAAACAAACTAACCAGCCCTAAGTTGCTGCTTTTAATATAAGACACAAAGTCTCTGTATGATTTTTCCAGATTCTGCACCTGATTAATGACATACCACTTTGGCTGAATTTATGTTCAGGGAAAGTGCAGGGTGTATTTCCTTTGCAAACAGAAACAATATGTGCAGGCTCCTTCCCTTACCTGCACCAGATGCCCTGGTGAGGAGGAGGAGGAGGAGGAGGAGGAGCAGCAGGGAAACCTCGGCTGGGGTGGAGGCAGAGTGGGCAAGGTCTGGCTACAGGGGATTTATTTAGGTTTATTTATTTGGGTTTTTTCCCTCCCACAACCAAAAGCTGTGATCTGCAAAGTGCTGGGAGGGAAGGACTCAGATTGAAGCTGTTCCACCAAGATAAGTTAATTCCATGTGAGAAATATGAAAAATACACAAATAATACAAGTAGCTCAAGAAATGGCATGTCTGTTCACAGCAAAGACAACTAAAGTCGTCAAGCCTCCTATAATTTTATATATCTAATAATTTCTAATTGTACCAGAAGGCAGTATAATTTCAGGATTGGGTACTTAAAGACAGGTGATGTTACAACCAGGGTATTGACAATTTCACAATAATACTCTTAGCACTGATAAAACAACATTCACCTCTGCTCTGTGTCTGATAACGTAGTTGTACATAAATTATCATATTCAATGCACTGAAAGTGAAAACTGAGCTCTTGTCACAGTGACAGAAAAATTGCTGTGTAAGGATGTGAAGCTAGGACAAGACCCTAAATTTAAAAAAAACAATTTTAAAATTAATGTCTTTTAAAAAGAAACTAACCCTACCCAATCTTTCTGTTTGAGAGGCTCATATGCATGAAAAGCAAAGCTGACTGGAATGAAGAATGACTAATTTTAATATATGTAGTTTTCTCCTAAAACTCAACTCCCATCTTCAACTTTGATGCCCATTTTCAGCTGTGACTAAAAATGATGAATTTGTTAATTTATGTTTGGCCAGAATCACAGGACATTTAAGGTTGGAACAGACCTCTGGAGATCATCTAGTCCAATCTTCAGAGGAAGCTGAGGAAGCCTGCACCTGATCAAGGTGTGGAGCCTCTTGCAGAGCCAGATACGGCAGAGATGAAGAACAGCTGATGAGGAGCGATGGACACAGAACTGGGTCCTCGTGTTCAGTCGTGATCCAGGGGTGGGAGCGCCAGCCCCTCCATGGCCTGACCAACCTGTCACAGGAGAGGTTTCATCACATCACAGAGTCATGGAATGGTGTGGGTGGGAAGGGACCTTAGAGCCCACCCAGTGCCACCCCTGCCATGGGCAGGGACACCTCCCACCATCCCAGGCTGCTCCAAGCCCCGTCCAGCCTGGCCTGGGACACTTCCAGCCACAGGACAACATCAGATATGAGCATCTCACACCCAACCATGCCTCTGGAAAAGGCTATTTCCAGTCTTTCTTTCCAGGCAAACATGGAAACAGCAGCACATTTATCAAAGCAGACCCTGGTGTAAAAACCTTTGGGTTGGTAAATTCATTGCTCTGATGATCCGTCTCAGATCCCTGACTCAAAGCTTCCTTCTGCCCCATTTCTCTCTCCCGAAAAGAGGGAGGTTTCTGGGAAAACTCTGTGGTCTACAAGGGAGGCTAAAACCAAGTGCTTCCTTATACTGTTGACCTAACTTTTAAATCAGTTTTTAATTGCATGAAAAGCCACCCTCATCCCTTTTGATTACATCCTCCTGTCGCCCTCAGAACGGCAGCATCTGAACATCTTATTAATAAAAGCTATTTTGGAAAATAAAACTCCTTTGGAATATATGAGGATTAACACTATATATAGACCACGATGGCTTAAAAGAGATTGTTATGGTCT
The DNA here is from genome assembly GCA_013400975.1 of Atrichornis clamosus. Taxonomy (NCBI): domain Eukaryota; kingdom Metazoa; phylum Chordata; class Aves; order Passeriformes; family Menuridae; genus Atrichornis; species Atrichornis clamosus. The sequence goes on from WBMZ01006636.1 coordinate 73,729, forward strand.
ATTGTGCAAATACATATTTACTAGAGCTTTTGAAATACAGATCATGCAAATATGTATTCAGGGACTTTTAAAAATGCAGATTATTGACCTGACAGATCATAAAGGCTCCTTTGAAACCATGCTGGGTTACAGTATCATGTAAATACTTATTTAGGCAATTTTAAAAAATCTTTGCTGGTACAGTCAGTGAAAATCCTCATGAAAATAAATGTTTTTCTCACCTAGCAGCCACAGTGATTTCGAAAGCTGAATACCTGCCTCCCCCACATTTACAAAATCCAACTCCATCCTATCTGAGGATGGCCAAGATTTATTCCATGGGGTGTAATATCATCTGTTAGTGAGGTGGTGACCACCCCAAGGCTGCAGAATAAATCCTTTTCTTTACAATCACCCGATGAGCTGCATGGGCCCTTCCTTAGCCATGGAACCACAGCATCCCAGGATGGTTGGGATTGGAGAGGACCTTAAGGCTCATCCCATTCCACCCCCTGCCATGGGCAGGGACACCTCCCACTGTCCCAGGTTGCTCCAAGCCCCGTCCCCGCTTGCCTTGGACACTTCTGTGGGCAACTTGTAATAGAGGATGGTGATTAAATATTTTATAACAAAGAGAGAAAAATGAATATTCACCTTTCACAGTCCATGTGCAACCAGTCAGGTAAGTGTAACTTCCAGCTGTTGCAGCACAGGCTGGATTTCAGCTGGTCATTTTGGGAATAAAAAGTGTATTTATTGGCAATTTCCTGAACCAATTGATACCCTCAGTTTTCCACAGAACTCTTATTATTGAATACTACATCAATAATATAACAGCATTTGTTAATTTGAATTCATGTGCACCACTAAGAAAGCAAAAGCAACTTTCTGAATCCCTGCCCCAGCAGAACAGGGGTTGTTATGTTTTGTTATGTGTTACAACAACACAGCCTTCCAAGAATTTGTGCATGTGTGTTAAACTGATTGTGCCAGGTGATTGCAATATTCCTGGAGCACAGACACTGCCTTGATGAATAGTGGTGTAAATGCTCCAGCAATTTTGCACATAAATGTGTCAGCTCTGGTCTGCATAATGGAGAGAGGGCCTTTCATGGACTGGATAAAAGCGGGTTTATGAATCATGGAAAAACACGATTCCCACAGAAAAAAAAAGCATGTTATGTGAATTTTCTTTGGAAAGTCCAGGGAAAAATTTAAAAAAAAGCCTACCTGGAATCTGGCCAGAGCATTTTAGTGCTCTTTTGTCATTCTGCTGGTTGAAGAGAGCTGCTCGTGGTGATTAACAAGGGTGTGCGCGTTTGGGTTGTTTTAAGATACAACTACAAACAAAAGGCAGTAAATTTAATTTTCATTAGGGTAGAATTACTGTTCTCCTACTATGGGCAGGAATACACATTAACAAAAACTCCTTGTTACTTTCTCTCTGCAGATCTGGCTTCTATTTTCCTCGGCTGGAGGAAGGTTTGACTGAACATTCACGATTCAACAAGGCACCATAAAAATCTCCTGCAAGAAAATTTACTGTAGGTATAAAGTAAATCACGTGAGGGTTATGCACGCTCATTTACAAAACACTGCCTCATTCCACTGTACGAGCAACAGTTAAGGGGTGCACCTCATGCACGCCCCATTTTCAGTGCTGCTTGCTGGAATTTGGATGATTTAAGACAATAAAAGTATCTCACAGTGTTATAAACAGAACCGTGCAGGAAAACCAAACTCTGCAAAATTTACATGCTTGGTTTTCAATATTAAAAAATTTTTGGGAGTTTTGAAGTCGATTTCTGTGCATTTTCTGCTCAGGTGATTCACAGCTGTGGGAGACATCCATTATTCCTCATGTCAGAGGTATGATGGACTGAGGCCACAAGTTCAGTGCTGGCAAGAAATCTCAAGTTCTACTTCAGAAATCCTAGGATGGAATCACAGAATTGTTTAGGGTGGAAAAGCCCTCTCAGATCATCGAGTTCAACCATCCACCAGCACTGCCAAGGCCACCACATGTCCCCAAGAGTCACATCCACTTTAAATCCCTCCAGGGATGGGACTCCACCACTGCCTTGGGCAGCTGTGCCAGGGCCTGACAAACCATTCCATGAATTTTTTCCCTGCTATCCAACCTGAATCTCCTCTGGCACAGCTTGAGGCCGTTCCCTCTCATCCTGTCCCTTGTTCCCTGGGAGCAGAGCCCGACCCCTCCAGGGATGCACTCTCCTGTCAGGGACTTGTGGAGAGTCCAACCTGCTCCTGGGCCTTCAGTAGGAGGCACAGAGAGGGGGCACAACACAAACCAGCTAATTAGCCTAATCACAAGGCCATCCTCAGTCACCCTTCACTGGGCAGACCCACCCCAGCAGCCAGAATTAGGGGATTTAGGGAAAACTGATACTGCTGCAGGGCCATAAACAGAGGAGCGCACCTGAAGTAGCCGTGGTCCCCCGGGGAGTGCTGGGGGAAGTGAGAACCTGGTTACTGCAAAGACAAGTGACTGTGAAATCCTGTTTTATTCTTCCTGCAATAAAAGAGTGTTAGTTCTTCAAGGAAGTGTTTGTGGGGCTGCACCGTGTCCCAGGGGCAGGGACGGGACAGCACCTGTGCCCTGTGTCCCCACTGCTCCTCCGGGGGACAGGCACCGTCCCACGGCCACAAATCATTTGGAAAACTGCAGGAGAGGTTTAATTACCTGGGAAGGCTCCAGTTTTGTGCCTCTGTGAGTTGATGTTGTGTCTTACCTCGAAACCCTCAGCCATGCTCTGTTTTGCACGTGGATATTCATGGTTCTAGTGATGGGATAACGGGATGGTTTTAAAGTGAAAGAATGTAGGGTTAGATGGGACATTGGGAGGGAATTGTTCCCTGGGAGGGTGGGGAGGCCCTGGCACGGGGTGCCCAGAGAAGCTGTGGCTGCCCCTGCATCCCTGGAAGTGTCCAATGCCAGGTTGGATGGGGCTTGGAGCAACCTGTGATAGTGGAAGGTGTCCCTGGAATGGAGGTTTGGAATTTTTAAGTTCCCTTCCAACCCAAAGCATTCCAGGATTCTGTGTTTGTAAGCAATAAAATCAACCTGCACAGGAAGCTGTATTTGGAAAGTGGTGAAATATCATTTTAAGGATGAGAGCTGCAAGGAACATTTGGACCTCCTTCTGATCTCCCTTCCTTTACCTCAGCACTACAAACTATTTACATTGTGCTACCCAAATGTTTACCCAAGGAGTGTATATTCAAATTGCATCAGAGAAAATACAATAATCTAAAAATGCTGTTCTCTTACAAAGTTGTGGTTAAACCAACCCTATTCTTTATGGTCTTACTCTCCTCCAGCTGAAATAAGTGTTTTCCCTTCCATTAAATTTAATACTATAGAATCAAGCCCTTACCTATGAAACATAAAAGGTCATGGTTCTGATGCTAAAGATGTTCTTGTAAACAAGAAACAGAATTTAATATAGCTCTGGCTACCTTCACATTCATCAGTTGATTACAGATACTTTTTTTATTAATAAGAAGCAAACAAAAGTCTCTGAAAGCATAACCCAAGCACCAGAAAAACATAAATTATTAATTATTTTAATTTATCCAGCACAGCTTCTGAAAAATTCCTCCTCCCAACTCCTGCCTCAAATGTGTCCACTTCTCTTCCACGTCTCATCTCAAATAACTGTGGAGGTTTCACACAAGGCAGAGGAACCCCAGAAAATAATAAAGGTATTTGGTGAAATACTCCTTAGTCTCTGGGATAAACCTGGAGCACTGACTTGTATAGCTAGAGGCTTATTTTTAGATCCTCCAGAGAATATGTGTGAAAAAGGTGAGAGAGAGAGAGAGAGATAGTGAGAGAGGAAGAACAATTTAAATCATCATAACTTCATAAACCAGAATTTTGTGTAAGATTATTTGATAAAATGCAGCTGAAACTCTATTTACAATTAAAATGGCTTTGTTGTGATTTTAAAGCTTTGCCTACAAAGCAAATAAACAAAAAAGTGTTTGCTTTGCATTAGCTCCTCCAAGAGGCCAGAACTGTTCAAAAATATGTAAAAAAAAGTTAATGAATGTGCCTATTTTCACTAAATTTTTGGAATGGTCAATCCAAACCCAGACCTTTTTCTCCTCCAGGAGTGGGATGGCTGCCTCTGGAGGGGGTTTGGAAGGGAGCCTGGTCATGGGGACCTCAACAAAATGTGAGCTCAGGGACCAGCCCTTCCCATGGGAAAAGGGAAGGGGAAGGAGCAAAGTGCCCATCAGGGGCTTGTCCAGGACCTGGCACCACAGGCCAGGGCTGAAACCTGACTGATGGATGGGGCAGAAGGAAAACAAGATCAGGCAGGACACTGATACATTTTAATTTTTTTCATCCTTCCCTCTCTTCTCTTACTTTTTTTCTTTTTCTTTTTTATTTTTTTTCTTCTATTTTTCTTTTTTCCTTTTCCTTTTCCTTTTTCTTTTTCTTTTTTTTTCCTTTCTTTTCCTTTCCTTT